>CM008339.1:25365219-25377491 GCA_002525835.2 Ipomoea batatas
GTTTTGATATAATAAAGTGAATAAAATGTGAATTTTCTAACATTTTAGATAAAAGTTACTCCGTATACTTTTTTTCTCTTTCTTTTTTGCGAGTCTTTCGTTTTTCACCGCCGTTGAGCAGCTTTAGGGTTTTTGTCCATGTCCTTCACCGCCGTTCTTCATGGTGGATCCGGACATTACTATGCAGTATGCGAACCTTACGCTAGCAGATGTTGATGATGAGGAAGTTGCCATGCAGATTCCGAATGTTCCAGTAGACCAGAGGGCTGATGAACAAGTTTTCTATGTCGTTGGCCGCTTATTTACGAAAAGGCCTATCAAGTTTCAAATCTTCCAAGACACCATGGCCGGATTTTGGACTCCGGGGATGGGTGTAACAATGAGTCAACTACAACCCCATAGGTTCTTGATTCGTTTCTACCATGATGCAGATATTACGCGGATCATGTATGACGGCCCATGGAGTTCTGAACAGAGCTTACTGGTTATGCATCGTCTGTTGCCAAATGAGGATCCTGATGAGATAGCCCTAGATCATTTGCAATTCTGGGTTTAGATCCATAACCTTCCGCTAGGGTTCCGTTCAGAGGCTATTGTCACTGCCATTGGATCCTTCCTGGGTTCCTTTGAGAAATCTGATGAGAAGAACTTTGATGGCTCAATGCATACCAACTACCGTACTCGAGTCTCTATTGATATTACAAGACCGTTGAAAAACAGATGAAACTGAAGAGAGAAACTGGGTCCTGAGCTTGAAGGATGTTTGTACAGTGGAAGTGAAGGTGAAGTGGTAAAACGAAGAGTCAAGACTCCCCGAGTGTCGTGTCTCTCAAGGATGGCGAATGGGAATCAAATTAGTGTTGACCTTAATGGTGTTAAAAGGTAAGAGTTACAAGTATTACAAGAGATTGGTTTAATGAGTAAGTTTGGGGTTGTAGAAATGGGATTACACTAAATAATGCAAAAGAAATGAAAGGGGTGTGCACCAATGTCAAACAAATCGATTGATCTTCCTAAGAAATTTGGGAAACGAGTTTCGCGATCGAGTAAGGGAGTCAAGGCCTTAGTACCGAGTGGCGTCACACTAAGACTCTCAATACTCATTCGGTTGAGGCATTTTATCGAACACCTAGTCTACTACTCCTCTCGGATCTCGTCCTCTCGGACTAAGAGCAGAGATATGGGTGAGTTGGGCTCGTGAGAGGCCGCTATTGCGCACTCTCTCACTTTCACTTGGTTTACTAACTATTCCGGCCGAAATAGAAGTAAAGCTTGAACAACATCATCCATACAAACATCAATCCTACTCCTTCAGATCTCAAAATCATAAAGCAAATTCTAATCAGCAATCAAGAGTTTAACAAAGGCACACACGCCCAAATTACTCTACTCAACCATGGAAATCATTCAATATAACAAAGCAAAAATTACTTTCAACAATAAATCTAAACAAGTAATCCAATGGAAAGAGTATTTTACCAAAAGAATGGTGAGTTCTACATCTTTAATCCATCTTCACTTCTAAAAGATCTAAACTAATCTAAGGGAATAAGGTGGGTTTTTCCTCCCCAAAGGAGAAGGAATAGAAGGAGAAATCAGATCTGAAAGTTGGGAGCCTCCTCTTACAAGAATGAGAAAGAAGGGTTCAAATAGCTGTCCAAAGAGTCGAAATTCCGCTGATGCCCTACTGTGCGCGTCCACGTCTGTCACACGCGTGTGCCCTTGCGTGGGAGCTTTTTGGATTAATTCCACGCCTTCTCACACGCGTGTGATGGTGCGTGGCAGCCTCCTGCTTGATTGATTCTTCGTTTATTGCTTCTTTTTTGTCCAAGACTTTGCTATATCCTGCGGAAATGACTCAAAATGCATTCTTTGAATTGGATCTGTCAAATAGGTGTTAATTAGAGGTTTATCATGAAAAATGATCACAAATCGGTGCTTGAAATAGTAAAATGTTATCTAAACATGACCCGAAACTTGACTGTTTTTTGCGCTTATCAAAGTTTCCACACTTTAGATCTTGCTTGTCCTCAAGCAAGCATACTATTAAATCCTAATCATCTAAGTGCCAAGAACAGTTAAGTGAAGGTGGAATAATCTAAAGCTTTGCATTCAAGTATGTTGGAACAGAGTGGGTGAAATTCTCTTCACTATCTACCAAGGCTATTATGTTTAGGTCAAGCAAATGTAAGGAATATACTGAGGAAGCAAATGTTTTCAAGGGTCGATTTCAAGGATGACAACTACACTCTTTCAAGCATGCAATCATTGGAACTTCGTCTTCCATTTTATTGGGGCCTAAAAGCCGATCCCACTAGTGGGAACGATGTGCACACCCTTAGCCAAACTTCCTCCCATACGCCAAAGCCCCTATACTGAAAATTAAGTGAAGGCAGGATCATGGACCGCTCATCGTCGTGGCTTTGGGCGATCACTCTTTCTTCTCAACCCCCTCGGATCTCGTTTTTCTCGGGCGACCCGACTTCACATGGAGCTCCATGCTTTTTCGAAGGTCAGTGCAATGGGTGCCCAAAATCCAAGCGGGGTGGCTCACCTCCTCTCAATTTTCTCATCTTCTAGGATCTATTTGGGACAACCGACTTCACATGGATCTCCATGCTTTTTCGAAGACGGTGCAATGGTTGCCCCATACCCTAGCAAGACGGCTCACCTCTCGTTTCCTCTCAGGGGGTGGCCATTTTGAGGCCTTAATTCAAACTTTCATCGCGTCTTCCCCTCATGCCTTTTTACTTGGGGTTAGGAAATTTTTCACTCTTTAAGCTCTCTATAGGCTCTCCTTTTGCCCCATGTCCTGCTAGGATTAATTTAATTTCCGGGCTTCACAACTTTTTATCTTTCTAAAGCTTAGGGGGTACACACTCCCACTTTGAGCGATCCTTGACTAAGGTCCCACTAAAATAGAAGACGAAAAGCATGCAATCACACAGATTTTTCAAATTTTTGGTGGTGGTGGTGCAGTGTGTCAAACAGGTAGCTTCCAGAGTATATTTCAAAAAATTGTTTTGGCATAAAAGTAAGAGTCTCCCTAGATAGTGCAGACAACAACACACTCTCTTATCTTAGTACCTGAACAACTCAGCAGATTACCCATCCTATGCAAAGCATCCTTTCCACACTTTAGAAGATAACATCGTCCTCGATTTTTCTATGAGGGGCGGTGGAAAAACGGCTGGGTCAAAGAAATAATTAATAAGGAGCACCTTTCCACACTTTAAAAGTGTTTCTTGGGCTTGGACTAATCTATTCAATTTTATCACCCAAAAGGATCTTTCATTAATCAAAATTATCACTCAAAGAGTCAAGAATATCATACCAATCATTCGAACAAACTATTCTTCTTTCAAAAGGGAACAAAAGATATACCTTGCGTAGCAATACTTCATTTAAGCATTGACTGTCCCTTTTCCTAGACAAAATATCTGTAACACCCCACTTTTTCCACTACCGAAAATACGAGTATAATTTAAATTTTTTTTATACAACAGCGGAAGCTTAAACAACAACTAAAAGAAAAATGGGTGTTATGCCACGTTCGAGTATCTCTCTTATACTCAAACGCACAGGCAAAACCTACTACCAAAATTACTATTACAATGGTGGAATTCCTAATGGTACAATAAAAATCTTTATACAATAATTCGTTCTCATGCCCAAACACTATGCCAAATTTTTCCTGCAAAAACACTATGGTAGAAACAAAGTCAGCACGACGGCTGGTAAGAAATACTCTACCCCGTAAAACATTTTGCACATAGCACTTTGGAGCACATATATTTCCACATAATAAATTTCAACCCCTTAACATGGCATTTTTAATCTCATAAAACAATAATCTTTAATCCATTAGAAATATAACTTGAGGAAATCACACATCCAAATATGTATAAAAATACATATCAAAATATCTATACATTTCTAAGAGATAAAGTCATTGCCTATTCATAATCCAAAATATCTCAACCGCTATTTCCTCAAGATTCACCATATACCATCTTTATCTCAATCTTTCCATATAACAATTTCCTCAATATATATCATAATATCATCTTTATCTTAACTTTTCCATATAACAATTTCTTCAAGAATATCATAATATCCTCATTACTCAAAATTTCTTTAAATCATAACTTATTCACCAAAGAGAGAATTCCAACTCTCAAAATAAATACCAAAGAGATAATCTCAATCTCTCAAAATAACCACCAAATAGAGAGTATCCAACTCTCACAATAACCACCAAAGATAATTCTTCAAATAATTGATTAAACTTTTCATATATCCAAAAATAGTTATTATATAAAATATCAAGGAGGAATGGATCCAAATGGAAAGTTTCAACTTCCAAACCAATACCAAACCAACCGGACGAATCCACGAACCGGTGGCCAAAACCAAATCCAAACCAACCGGACGATTCCATGAACCGGTGGCCAAAACCAAATGGAGAGATCTCAACTCTTATCATCATAATCATAATCATAATAATAATAGTTATAAAGGATAGTTCAAATCCTCCAAGTATCACCACCCTCCGGGACAAAATATATAAATAACCATATCCTTCAAAATATCATATCTTACATCTATAACCCAAAATTACTTATTAAATGTCATATCTTATGTTTATAACCTTCATATTCATAATATCCACATACCAATATTTTCCTTTTCATAATCCATATACCAATAATTTCATCACCAAATCTCTTCAACATCATAAATTTCATTACTTATCATAATCTCTATAAATCTAATAATTTCACTAACAATCACAAGAACAAAAAATATGTATTCACATCAAATAATTTCATAAGACATGTACTCACATTTTCACAAAATCATTTAAACATAATATCACATAAGCACATATTAAATATTTTGATTTGGGGTAAAATAAATTTTGGATAGACATAAATCTTACCTATAACCAACTCTTCTACTTCACTTGCCCAATTCTTCTCCCACACATATATGAATTCTCTCCTCACTTCTCATGATTTTTCCTCACCACACAACCCCTCTATATATAGGCAAAAGGGAAAGGAAGACAAATCTTGAAGAGAAAGACATATGGGAGATCAAGCTTATCTTATAAGATAAGGATGAAAACATGTGGTATAGAAAGTGACACTTGTCACATTTTTGTGGTGGGTAAGGGAAAATATCTTTGGTTAGACTGTTATGGGCTAAAACAGATATAGTTACGGTAGAAAAATTAGAGAATTATAAATGGGCCAAAAAATTGGGCTAAAATAATTAATTTGGAATTGGGCTAAAGTTAGGTTCAGAACATTACGAAATAATCACATTTGGGCTTAGGGATTTAAGTAGTAAAATAAAGAAAATAAGTTGACCCAATGCCCATAACAAAATAGTTAGATTTATATAAAATAATAATAATAATCCCTTTTTGAAAATATTTATAATAATGTTAGGAAAATACGGGGTATTACAATATCCCATAAAAGATTTGTTAACAAAAGATGGATAGTAAGAATTGTACCTCGTTTGACCATTTAATTCCTTGGTTCAATCTCTTCCCTATTGAGTTTGGGGTGCCTCCCAGGAGCGCCACGTTTAACGTCCCTGGCTGGACGAAACGTGATAGGATAGAGACGAAAGCACAAACATAGTAAAAACATAATAGAAACAGATAAAAATAAAACATTCTTCCCACACAGATTCTCAGAATTCAATTCAAAGTTACTTCAACATCCAAACTTCTTATGAAGGCAGGGTTCCCTTAATTGTTATTCCTAGCCCTGCACTGGGTTCTCTTTTTGCCAGTTCTTCTCGTAGAAATGCAACTTGCATGCTTAAATCCTGAATGAGTTCATAGTGTCTCGCGTCCCTCTATTCCAAGAGTGCTTCATGCTCCATGTGCTACTCATACTGGAATCGTTGCATTGTTTCCCAATTGGTGACCTTTGTGAAGCGTGCTGGAGCTGCTGGTGATGAAGGTGACGTAATAGGAGTCGGGCTCTTTGAAGGCGGTGCATCATTGGAGATTGAAATGTTCAGCGATAGCGTTGGCGAAGAATGATGTTGATCGTCCGAGAGTGTGTGGACATGTTCTCTCGGTGTGTTTTGTTGGGGAAATGTTGAGGACAAAGGAAAAGGTGGTGGATTGACTCCCTTCTTTGTTGCCTTGGATAGGCTTTTCTTAGTCGCTCTTGTCCTTTTTCTCATTCGCAAAGTTCGACCAATATTTAGCTCAGATAGGTTTGTCATTAAAAACGGAGTCATCGCAGCGCTTTTCGTAACTTTGCTAGTTTCTTCCATCTTTGCCTGATACCCTAAAGAAATGCACAGTTGCGTAACTAACGGTCCTACGAACAAGGAAGTAACTTTTGCATGTTGTTGTGCCTTCAACCATCTTTTGCACACAACTCCCATATTTACGGGTGTGTACGTGTCCATACTCCAAAGTGCAAATAAGTCAGTTCTATAGACCTTTGCAAAATTTCCGGTGCGTCCTTCCCATGATTGAGCAATTATTCGCCGGATAACTCGAATATCGTCCCTTCTGATCTGAGATTGTAGCACTCTCGATCCGCTCCATTCAACTCATGGTTTTGCAATCTGTTTCCAATATCTCCTTGGAGTTTCGGAGTCGCCGAAATCTATCGGAAGTTCTCTGTACCACAAACTCTCTTGATCTTCCGTAGTGTAGAATCCAAGCAAGATCCCTAGAGTGTTGACCGAGATATGATGAGACTTATTGAAAAGATTGAATTTGATGGTCGGGCTTTTCAGGTCGCTAGTTTTCCCTGTAACCTCCAGAGTGGCCACAAATTCAAAGACGGTGGGTATGTAGGTTGAGTGACGCCATCCAAAGATTTTACTCCAGAAAGGTTGATGGATGAGGCATGCTAGCGAGTTTCGACATTGAAAAGGGTTCAATGTTGCTAAGTCAATGAAATTCCAACTGGTTATCGGTAGGTAGACCACATACTCAAAACGTTTTTGTTGCTTCTCAGTTAAAAGTATCCTCCGTTCAAGAATTCTTTCATTCCTTTCTTCCTTTGGTTCAGTTAGCTCAGTCTCTATGATCGGGGCTTTCCCTTTTCTAGCCCTCATTTCTTCTTGATTGGCGTTGGACGAATGAGAAGACATTGCCTAAAAGAGACAATCAACAATGTTTGAATATATTGAAATGTCATGTGGGCATATGTATTCTAAGGAGTAGCACCGAACCTATCCATCATATCCACTACATTCATACTTATTTCAAGAAGATGAACATATCATATATGGGCAATATCATATAGGATTAGAAATAGTCAATATGAAGGTCAACTTCATCTACTTCCTTTAAACTAGATGGAGTTTGAAAAATGATAGGACAATGAATGTGTCAAATTGACCAAGTAATATGTGGGGAACATCATTATCAAAGCCTAAAGGGCAAGAAATTTCCAAATTTCATACTTTATGCTCCCAATTTCATCTTGAATCCCATACAACAAAATATACCCAAATTACATAGGGTTTGCAATCTAGACATCAAGAAGTCCTAAATCATGCAATGTCCATCATCTAATGGTAAATGTAGGTTCCAAGCAAGTCCTAGAATCTATTTCTAAGCCATTTTAGTCAAGAAAATCATCATGCCACAAAGATCCATACAAATATGCTCTTCCAAAGAAAATAGATCTCAATATATGTAAAGGAAGATAGAGAGAAGAAATGTTACCTTTTGAAGAGTTTAAGGAGGAGATTCAAGAGATTTGTACCAAGAAGTGCTTTGGAGGAGGTTAGTCTTACCTTGGATGAATCTCTTAGCCTTTGGATGTGGTGAAATAAGAAATGGGCAAGGGTTAGAACACATTTGCGCCTTATTTACGCAGTTTTTCTGGTGCCCGTTCACGCCACTCACACGCGTGTGAGCACGCGTGGCGGAGCACTAGAAAGTTTCCACGCCTTCTCACACGCGTGTGAGTAGGCATGACAGCTTACTGGAAAATTTCCACGCCTACTCACACGTGTGTGAGTGGCGTGGTTTGCGCCCAACTGCCTTCTTTAACTTTTCTTACTCCCTTTTGGACTTAGCCGACAACTTTGATGGGTAACCCTTCATTGAAGATCATTTTGAGATGGAGAATCTGCGTGGTTAGTCAAGAAAAACTATACAAAGGAAAAAACGTACTAAAAAGAAAAGAAGTAAAAATTGATAATGTAAAATCTAAATCCTAGGGATAACGTTGGGAATGCCTCCCAAGTGCGCCTTTGTTTAGAGTCTTTGGCTAGACTCGGGGGAATCTATCCTGTTAAGCACACCGATTTTGGGACCTTGCCTAGCGTCCCATGTACTTTTGCCTCAAGAAATGCCCCAAGGTGTAGGACATTCTTGAACTCAAACCCAAACAAAAGAAGGGTATGATATGTAGTGGTAAGGCGTTTAGTCTTAAACACTTCAAAGGATTCCTCCAAGGTAGTGTCCTCTTCTTTTGTTTTGTCATAATTTCTTCCACCCTTATCAGTTTTGTAGCAAGGTTGAGACCATATCCTTCCACTGGAAGTTATATCACTCTCCTCTATTTCCTCAAGCAGGTCACATATGAAAATCCCTTCATCATCCCTTGTTTCCTCATCACACTCTCCCTCCTTGTCTTCCCACTCTATTTGGTTAAGGGAATCATCATACTCAGTACATGAGTGAAATAGACTAATCTTTCCCTCACTTATCAACTCGTCCCTCCCCAATTTATTGGGTTCTTCTTCTACAAAGTTGAAACTATCATATTTTTCTCCCAATAAACTAGGGTCCCTATATACTCCCATCAATATATTATTGTCTATCGTAGACTTGTCCTTCCAAAAATTAAAACATTCATAGTCGCAAACAGTAGAGATATTAAAGCGTAGGGAGTTGTCTTTACAAGGAGTATAAATATTTTGATCAAAACCTTTGGACTTGTTTATAAGATTGTCAATTAATTCTATGGATTCATCCTCCCAAAAATAAAGACATTCAGTTTCATGAGCGTTTAAATCATTGTGGCATTTTGAAAGGGAGTTATCCGAACAAGTGTCAAAAGTGAATTTATCAAAAGAACAAGGGATTTCAAGAGCATTAATGCAAGAAGAATTAGATTTGTTACCATATGCAGGCTCTTTGTCTTCCCATACTACTTCAATTTCTTCATCTTCGCTCTCCATCTCCACCTCTGTTGGATTTTCCAATTCGAAAATTGGAACCTCTTCTAATACGGGAGCATAACAATCTACCATCCCTTCACTTCCTACCTTCTTTTCGACGGTTTGTGCATCTTTCCTTGGATTGGCCTCCAGAGTTGGGAGATTTTCTTCAAGTGGATAACCTATTTGTGATGAACTTGTTCTCATGAACTCCTTCATCATGGCTAGCATTTTTGTTTCGATCTCCTCTAACGGATGTCCTTCTTTGCGGAGAGTAGCGAGATAATGCTTTAATTCACTCCTAATTTCGGCTTTCAAGTTAGTCGTATCCTCCTTGGCCATTCTTGTGAATACTTCTATTCTCTCTTTAAGAGCTTCGATTTCGTCTTTGGCCGGAGAGATATAATCACAAGGATCGGTTGTGGTAAAATATGGATTAGAAGGTGGTGTTTCTAGGAAATGTGTAGGGTTGTTTACGTTAAGAACTTGTAACGGAGATGGGTGTTGGTTGTTCAGGTGGGAATCGTGAAGCAGAAATGTCTCAGGAGTACAGCTTGGGTCAATTGTTCTCATTATTTGTACAAGTTTACTCTCTATGTTTCGAGATATTGCTTTGAAGCTTAATGAGTCATTTTGATAGGCGGAATGTTGTGAAGGAAATTTGTTTTGACAAGGTGGGTTGTGGTGGCCTGGTGGGTATGAAATGGGTAAGAGGTTGGATGGGGGAAGCAGTGATATGGATAAGGGTTTAGAGGTAGATAGTGATATATTGGTGAACTGTAAGCATGAATTGGATGTGGGTAAATAGGATATGAATAGGGTGGAACAGGGTTAAAAGGATTACCCTCATGGTGTGTGTAACCATGGGGATGCATTTGAGCTTTCATTGGCAAGCTTCTAATTAATTTCCAATAGAATTTTCCTGCACAAAGCTTAACCAACAACGAATATATGCAACTAGAAGTAGTTGCAAGTGAGCAGAAAGATATTCAACGTAATGAAGCTCACTTCCAAAAGCAAATAACAAAAATAAGAAAGCAAATTAAGCAAAAGAAAAAGCAATGCAAGAACTCTTAAAAATGAACTCCTAAAACGTCAGCACAATTCAAAACCGTTTGCCATCCCCGGCAAAGGCGCCATTTTGAAGGATGTTCGTATAGTGGAAGTGAAGGTGAAGTGGTGAAACGAAGAGTCAAGACTCCCCGAGTGTCGTGTCTCTCAAGGATGGCGAATGGGAATCAAATTAGTGTTGACCTTAATGGTGTTAAAAGGTAAGAGTTACAAGTATTACAAGAGATTGGTTTAATGAGTAAGTTTGGGGTTGTAGAAATGGGATTACACTAAATAATGCAAAAGAAATGAAAGGGGTGTGCACCAATGTCAAACAAATCGATTGATCTACCTAAGGAATTTGGGAAACGAGTTTCGCGATCGAGTAAGGGAGTCAAGGCCTTAGTACCGAGTGGCGTCGTACTCAGACTCTTAATCCTCATTCGGTTGAGGCATTTTATCGAACACCTAGTCTACTACTCCTCTCGGATCTCGTCCTCTCGGACTAAGAGCAGAGATATGGGTGAGATGGGCTCGTGAGAGGTCGCTATCGCGCACTCTCTCACTTCCACTTGGTTTACTAACTATTCCGGCCGAAATAGAAGTAAAGCTTGAACAACATCATCCAAACAAACATCAATCCTACTCCTTCAGATCTCAAAATCATAAAGCAAATTCTAATCAGCAATCAAGAGTTTAACAAAGGCACACACGCCCAAATTACTCTACTCAACCATGGAAATCATTCAATATAGCAAAGCAAAAATTACTTTCAACAATAAATCTAAACAAGTAATTCAATGGAAAGAGTATTTTACCAAAGGAATGGTGAGTTCTACATCTTTAATCCATCTTCACTTCTAAAAGATCTAAACTAATCTAAGGGAATAAGGTGGGTTTTTCCTTCCCAAAGGGGAAGGAATAGAAGGAGAAATCAGATCTGAAAGTTGGGAGCCTCCTCCTACAAGAATGAGAAAGAAGGGTTCAAATAGCTGTCCAAAGAGTCGAAATTCCGCTGATGCCCAACTGTGCGCGTCCACGTCTGTCACACACGTGTGCCCTTGCGTGGGAGCTTTCTGGATTAATTCCACGCCTTCTCACACGTGTGCGATGGTGCGTGGCAGCCTCCTGCTTGATTGATTCTTCGTTTATTGCTTCTTTTTTTTCCAAGGCTTTGCTATATCCTGCGGAAATGACTCAAAATGCATTCTTTGAATTGGATCTGTCAAATAGGTGTTAATTAGAGGTTTATCATGAAAAATGACCACAAATGGGTGCTTGAAATAGTAAAATGTTATCTAAACATGACCCGAAACTTGACTGTTTTTGGCGCTTATCAGGGCTATTATCGATTTTCGCTATGAACGCTTACCAACATTCTGCTTCCTGTGTGGGGTGCTAGGTCATGGGGAGAAAATATGTCCTAAAATATTCCAAGGGATGGCTCCAACTCTGGACAAACCTTATGGTCCTTGGCTTCGTGCGGGTGGTGGGAGGGCTATGCCTCTTCCTGGTCGTAAGTGGGTTGCCCCAGCCTCAAATGTAGAGAGACAGGCTTGGACTTCTCCGGCCTGGGATACTAGTGACAGACCACGTCCAGACCAGGGAAATGTTAGAGATGGGTCAGGTGGCTCAGGATATCAGACTGTGGTACCTGACATTCCATCAACCGTATCAGCTAAGGATGGGTTATGTGTTGAGCAGAAAAAACGACGGTTTGATGAAGGTGAGGTGGCTGCTGGTTTGGCTATTATGATCATGGATTACGAAACATATGTGTCAAAACATGGAGAGACGGCGGGTTTGGACATGCAAACCCGCCAAGAATCATGAGTGTTATAGCTTGGAATTGCCGGGGGCTTGGCAACCTGACGGCAGTTCGTGTACTGGCGGATTTGGTCCGCTCGAAGAGGCCGAGGTTGTTATTTCTTATGGAAACTTTTCTTAATAAGCAAAAGATGGAATCAATTCGAGTTCAGTTGGGGTTTCAGAACATGTTGGTGGTTGATTCACAGGGGCATAGGGGTGGGTTAGCACTTTTATGGGCAGACAATGCGGAG
>CM008339.1:25387788-25408922 GCA_002525835.2 Ipomoea batatas
ATCCAAAGTGATAGAAAACAATTTTTTTCTCAATTCCCCACTCTTTCAAACATTCTAAAAGCTTCTTAGCTAACTGAATACCAGTATGTGGGGGAGGCATAGCACAAAAGGATAATATCTTATTGTTTAATTTCCAATTATTATCAATATAATGGACAGTCAAACAAATATATCTTTCAACGGTGCATGTTGTCCAAAGATCATAAGTCAAGCAAATTCTACTAGGAATTCTTGTCAAGATATTCTCCAGTTTCTCTTTTTCCCTCTCATAAAACTTATACACATCTGCTGCTGTTGTATTTCTACTTATAAATTTGTAATTAGCATTCAAATACTTGTGCAACTCTCTAATTCTATTATATTCAACAAAAGAAAACGGCAAATCATGTTCAATGATGCACATGCTTATCATCTCACGGACTGTATCATGATCAATTTTTTTGGCGCGCAACTTTCCTTCATGATCAATTAACATAGAACCTACATCATTATATTTAGGTTTTACTTTGCAAGAGACTAAATGACGAGATAGAGTTGATGTTCCATATCTGTGTGACCCCATCACATAATCCTTATGGCAATACTTGCATTTAGCCCTGTCTTTACCATCAATTTCAATTACAGTAAAATGATTCCACACATCTGAACTAAGGCGTCTTTTCTTACCTCTTTGCTGTGTTAAATCTTCAGTTTGTTGAGGTGCAATTGGTTGGTCCATTACATTTGGCTGATCAACTTCACAACCAATAATAATATTACTGTTTGGAGAACTCTGTTCTTGAGATGATAATGTAGTCATTTGCCTGAAATTAAAAATTGAAAATAACAAAATATTTTCAGTTCAAACAACACGGTATAAATTGCTAATAATTATTCCTAAATGCTAATCATTATTGATTTATTGTATATTTGTAATTAGAAGGTTACAGGACAACACTTTAGGCAAAATGGTAATCATTACTGTATATTTAAAAATACTACATTAAGTCATTAGCTATGAACTATCAAACTCTTAGTCTCTTATCAGTAAATGGCAACTATAATTAACTATCATTAGTTCGGTCAGTAGATGGCAACTCTAAAAATACTACATTAACTTGGGCTAAAATTTCTAAATGGCAACTATAATTAACTATCATTAGTTCGGTCAGTAGATGGCAACTCTAAAAATACTACATTAACTTGGGTTAAAATTTCTAACAATAACCAGAAAATAAGAACATGGCAGCTCACAAGAAATTAAGGATTACAATCAAAAGAAAAAACAATGATTTTCAATTCCAGAAATTAAAGTGGATAACAAGGAGATAGATAAAGATAAACTCACAAGAAAGAGGAGGCTTGGGCGTAGAGCTGTAGACCGTGCTGCCGCTACGTGCGAAGTGACGGAGGCGCTGCGAAGTACCGTGCTGTCGCTGCGTTGCGTACTGCCGCTGGCGTGCTGCACTACTGCTGTGGTGGCGAAGTGGCGTGAGGTTTGGAGCTTGCTGCATGCCTGCGTGATTCGTCCGTTTGGAGACGGGAGCAGAGAGTAGAGCCGTAGTCCGTAGAGGTAGAGGCGTTAGGTCGACTCTGGAGGCGGTAAGGGATTAGGAATTTAGGGCAACAGTTATAGAATAAACAACATAATATATATCATCTATAATTAATAATTAATTATATATATTAATTTTTTTTAATAGCATGGCCCGCGACCCGCGCGGGCTTCCGTGGGCAAAGCCCGTTAGGCCCGCTAATTGGCGGGCCTTCTTTTTGGAGGCCCTAGCCCGCCCCACTGCGGGGCGCGCGGGCTTCGGCCATACTTGACAGCCCTATGTGTTAATAATGTCCAATATTTATATTTAAATAAATATTTGAAAGTATATCAATGCAAGATTATATATGAGAAGTTTATACATGGGTAATTAAATGTCGAATTTTTTTATTTAAATATCTAACTCAAAGTATATGAATCCAAAATAATATAGAAAATTCATTATAATTATTACTAAATTAAATGTTTGCAATCTTGTAAAATCGATAGTCTAAATATTTGGTCTAAAAATGATAGTATAAATAAATACTACTTTTCATTTGAATTTTTCTTAAGTGTTCTTAATTATTTTTTTAGTAACATTGTCATTGTCTTCATCTTTACTATTTGTTCTCTTCATTTTTGTTGGTAGTGTGTTATTTGCAATTCGGTTATTGTTGGTAGCATAGATAACAACGTCATGTAGCTATGGACTTTCCTTTAGGTATTCTACTTGAGGTTCATTTGGTTCAACCATTATTGTTGAATGAGTTATTGTGGATAAAGAAATCCCTAGTTTAAGAAAAAAGATTAAATAAATTAATAAAACATTTAAAATTTAAAATATTATATATTCCAAAGATATTAAAAGGTAGTTTTTCGCTTCAATTTGCTGGGTAATGGGTTATTTGAGTACTTTTATTGTCAACAAATCCCCCAAGTAGTTAATATAATTGGTTTCAAATTATTCTTTCTTTTTATTTCTTTTATTTTTTTCATGGTATTAAAGAAATACATATGTATCATTATCATTTTTTGGTGTAACTACTAATTTATTTAATTCAATAAGAGTAAAATAGGGCGATTCCGCTTCAATTTGTTGGGTTATTTGAGTACTCTCTTTGTCAACCAATCCCCAAGTAGTTAAAAGTTAACGGAATATTAACGGAGAAGAGAATATTTAACGGAAAACTTAACGGATAATCATAAAAGTAAGGTTAAATTAGGTAATCTCTATTAATAATATTAATCTGAATTATCTTAACCATCTATTTGATTAAATAATTCATCTGAACCATCCATTTGATTAAATAATTTGACCGCCATTTTTTCTACCCATTTTAGGCCTAACTCTCTTTGGCTCTTATTAGTATAGTAGATTTTAAACTATACAGTGTGGGAGCCTGTAAACTGTTACTTATTATTTGTTTGTTTTTTAAGTTTTTTTTTTAAACAAAACAGAACAGTAGCTTAATTCAAATCCAAAGTGGGGGAACTGTTAGTTATTACGGAGTATTTGTTTGTTTTTTCTATGTTTTCAAAAGTAGCTTAATTCAAATCCAAAGTGAGGGAAAGAATAAATGAATAACACCCTAAATTTTTTCAGGCCTTTAAACAGGTTTCAGGTCAAGGCAGGTTAATTATAAGCTCAAGCTTGAGCCTAAAAAAAGTTTACATACAGTCACAGTCTGGCCTATTTCTACCCTATAATTTCCACCCTATATTTACGATTTAGTAGTTAAATTAATTCTTTATTTTTTAATATTATTTTTTAATATTTTTTTACTTAATTTTAAATTTAATTTTTTTGTGTTTCATATTACTTTTAGTGTATGTTATAGATTTTGATGAGGCAAAGTGTATTTTAATTTGAAAAATCATACCTCCAAATTTTATTACTTGTATTTGATCAAAATCATCTAGTGTTAAAAAGGATTTTAGAAGCAGGAAAGATTTGATTTTAGGAAATTACTTATAAGCGGCAAAACTTTTTGAATATTTTCTATAAGTAGCAAGGATTTTAGAAACGGTTTATAAGCCTTGCTATTGATAAGCTTTGCTAGTTCTCAAAACCTCTACTACTCTAAACTTATACTATCATGAAAGTCTTGTTGTGACTTACGTAATCACCTATGTTACTTCTTAAACTTCTGATGCTTGTAAAAGTCTTGCTACTTCAAAGTTGTGCTACTAGCAAAAACTCTTGAAACTAACAAGTTGCGCTACTAGCGTCTCTCTAGATGGCTAGCCCTCCTTCTTGCCCTCTGTAACAAGCCTTTCCTTTCTCCTTTGTTCCTTTCTCTGCTTTCCTTCATGCCTTCTAAGAATCCACAAGATGCTAGCTCTTCCGGCCTACACGCTCCACAAGCACCACCTCTGGAGGAGGCCTATGCGGCTCTCGACATCAACGACGACGGTGGACTTGACCTGGGCGATAAAGATGACCTAGAAGCTTCTACAAACCACCACCTTACTCTGGTTGGCTGACTAATGACTGAGAAACTTGTCAAAATTGGGTTTATGCCGGACACTATGGTAGCGGTTTGGCGACCTCGTTTAGGTGTGGCTGCTAAGGAGCTTTCTGACAACACCTATATGTTCCAATTTTTCCACGAAATCAACCTATAGAGAGTGTTAAATGACGACCCATGGTCTTTCGAACAAAATCTCCTTGTTCTTGCCAAAGTTCATACCAGCATACCTCCCATGGCTACTCCTCTTGATATGGCTGATTTCTGGGTGAAACTTCATGATCTCCCTCTCGGGTTTTTTTCGGAGAAATCTTTCAAGGCCAGTAGAAACTTTATCGGAGAGTTCATTAGTTTAGACGAGGATGCTTTCTGAGATTGGTACAAATCCTTCATTCGTATCCGAGTCAGGATTAATGTCACTAAGCCTCTTGTTAGCCAGATGCATATCAAACGCAATGGCGGTGATTAGAGCTGTCAAAACGGATCTAACCCGTCGGGTTGGGCCTGTTTACCCGTGCTTTTAGACGGGTTGGGTCGGAGAAATCCCAACCAGTCCCGTATAACCCGGGTGGAAATACAGGTTGGCCCGTGGGTTAGACGGGCCAACCCGTATAACCCGTGTTCCCACCCCCAACTCTCCCCCACCCTCAAATGTATTGTGTAAATATGGTATTGTATTAATATTTTAAAATATTGTTGCTAACAAAATTTAAACCCTTAACCTTTCACATAACTTACCACTATTGAAACCAACTATGCAGAGGACTTTTGTTGAATATCTTTATATATGGATATATTTATTTAGATCATTCAAGTATTATATATAATTTATTTATATTAAATTTATTACAAGTATTAATTAATACATTTAATTGTATCTTTGCATTAATATTAATATATAATTTATTAATTTATTAATAGTATTAATGAATGCAATTAATTGTATTTTTATACAAATATTAAGATAAAATTAGTAATTTATTTATATTAAATTTATTACTTTTTTTTTTTGAGAATATTAAATTTATTACTAGTATTAATTAATACAATTAATTGTATCTTTATATAAATATTAATATAAATTTTATTTATAAAATTAAAATATAATTATATATATGTTTGTATGTATGTGTGTGTGTATAATCTGTATATATATAAACATACAAGGTATTTGTTTAAAAGGTTTGATGTGATTGGTTGGAAATGGTTTTAGTTTTTAACTAAGAGGTTAGGGGTTCAATTCCTAACTTATATAAAATAAATTTTTTTTAATAATATTCACTCAAAAAATAAAAAATAATAATTAACGGGCTGACAGGCCCGGCCTACACGGGTTGGGTTGACCAAATCCCAACCCGTGGGAAAATGGCCTGACCCGGCCCATTTTTGGACCAACCCGAGACGGGCCAGCCCGTATGGGACATGCTGGCCTGCTTTGACAGCTCTAGCAGTGATTGGAGCTGAATTTCATCTGATACGAGAGTTTGCCGAATTTTTGTTTTATATGTAGACATATCGGGCACACAGAGAATTTCTGTATCAAATTGTTTGAAGGCTACCCTCTGACCATTGAGAAGCAATATGGCCCCTGGTTGCGAGCACCGAACCGCCGCCCGTCGCCGGTAATCGGAAATCGGTGGGTTGTTATGGATGGCAAAGTGACAATAGACTTTCAACAGAGTCAGGACAATGCTACGTCTGGTACGTCCGGTACAACCACTCTCTCTGCCCACGGTCTAACGGGTACTCAGCGTACTGCCACTCCCACTCCCACAAACCAGCACGTGGCACCTAGTACATCTAGCCATGACCATGATCCCAAGGACGTTAGTATGGAGAATACGGATATTCCTCCTTTCCCGGATGATCTGGTAATCACTGATTAGAAACGTAAGCGCACTGAGTCATTTGGGCCTACTGAGGAGCCCAACCCGGGCCAAAGTCAAGAAACCACTATTTTTGTTTTCGACCTTAATGAGCCTATATCTGTTCAAAAAACTTGCAAAGGGCGAGCCTGAATAACAAAAGCGACCACTTGCCGCTTCATCTTCAAATCCTTCCACCCCCTGCTCCTAACCCTAATTCCATATTTCGCTTTGAGAATCTTTGGCTCCGCAAAGCTCACTGTAGGAAGGTAATGATTGAATGTTGGTCCAAAACCCATAGGCCAGATTTTACCGACAGGGTAGGTCGTTGTGGTAAAGCAATTTGGATTTAGGGCAAAGAATTTACTTGCAACTTTCAGAGATGGTTGGATTATTGGCGCAGACAAATGGAATCCACCAAAAACCGAAGAGACCATTAAGGTCTTCTACTCTTTGACGAAGCCCAACGTCAATACCTTCGAGTTCTTCAACAGCAATGCGATTACTAGAGGCAACGAGTGAAACACTTCTGGCTCAAAGATGGGGATACCAATTCTAACTTTTTCCACAAATCAGTTCGCATAAGACAACGAGCAAACCAATTAACAAGGCTAAAAAATGGGAATGGCGACTAGGTGGAAGAAGGTATTGAGCTAGACTCCCTTATTACTTCATACTTTCATGCTTTATTTAGTTCAAATGTGGAGAATATGAGTGCTGCTGTTGACTATATTAAACCCCTCGTCACCAATATCCATAACGCTACCTTGAATAGAATCGTGTCCGTCCAGGAAGTTAAAGAAGCCATGTTTAATATGAAACCAGACAAATCCCCCTGGTCCTGACGGCCTTAACCCGGGATTTTTTCAACACTTTTGGGATATCCTAGGTAATGAACTTCACTGTTTTTGTGCTGATTTCTTCCTCACTAGTAAATTGCCAACCAATCTAAACTCCACTCACATAGTCCTAATCCCAAAAAAAATCTAAACTTGACTCTATGGGTGACCTTCGTCCAATTGCCATTTGCAACACTCTTTATAAGCTACTCTCCAAGATAGTGGCTAACCGCATTAAGCCCTTACTGCCATCCATTGTGTTGGAATCCCAATCGGCCTTTGTCTCAGGAAGACTTATTTATGATAATATTATGTTAGCTTTTGGAGCTAATCACTATCTTAAGAGGAAAAGCCAAGGAAAGGTGGGTTTTGTGAGAGTCAAACTTGACATGGGTAAGGCCTTCGATAGAGTGAGCTGGGCTTTTCTCCTTACAGTCATGGAAAAAATGGGTTTCTCCAGTTACTTTGTGAACTTGATTCGTTAAATTATAACAACTGTTAATTACACCATCTTGCTACAAGGTAGAGCAATTGGTTCAGTCAATCCCAATTGAGGTCTGCAGCAAGGTGATCCGATCTCACCCTATCTCTTCATCCTCTTACTTGAAACCTTCCACCTCTTAATCCCAAAAAGTCAAGACCAAGGTTTTATTTATGGCATATCCATTACTAGGGGAGCACCAACAATCACAAAACTCTTCTTTTCAGATGACTGTTACATCTTCTGTAAGGCCACCCCTACCGAAGCCACATCCCTTAAGAACATCATTGAATCTTTCACCTTAGCTTCTGGCCAAACTATAAACTACTCCAAATCATCCCTCACATTCAGTAAGAACACAAGTGGTCAATCAAAGGATGTTTTCTGTAACATTATGGGTATTGGAGAGGGCAATCTAAATGGAAGTTACCTTGGGCTACCCTCTATCATTGGCAGAAACAAGCGCGAAATCCTGGTCTTTCTTAAAGACAAAGTTGTCAGAAGAATCAAAAGTTGGACCCATAAATTCTTTTCTAGAGCTGGGAGAGAAGTACTTCTTAAAAATGTGATTCAAGCCGTACCAACCTTTGCAATGAGTGTTTTCCTCCTACATGTTGAAATGGGAAAGGATATTGAAAGAACCATGAGGTGGGGTTGTAAAGGAGAAAGTAATAAAGGCATACGTTGGAAGAGTTGGGACTGCTTGTGTGTTCCTAAGAGCCGAGGAGGATTGAGCTTTAAGCGTTTAAGGAAATTCAATATTATTATGTTGGAAAAACAAGCATGGCCTCTTATACAACACCCCAACTCCTAGCTATCCAAGATCTACAAAGCCAAATATTTCCCTAATTCAACATTCTTTCAAGCAACCCTTGGAAGTAATCCTAGCTTTATCTGGCGCAGTATACTGGAATCTCAACCTACCCTTATTGCTGGATATAGGTGGAGAGTTGGAAATGATCACTCAATCAATATTTGGATTGATCCATGGCTCCCAAATGCTGCCCTTTCACCCAAATTTCTAATTTGGATCTTACAAGCAATATCAAAGTGGCTTCTCTAATAAA
This sequence comes from Ipomoea batatas, assembly GCA_002525835.2. Taxonomy (NCBI): domain Eukaryota; kingdom Viridiplantae; phylum Streptophyta; class Magnoliopsida; order Solanales; family Convolvulaceae; genus Ipomoea; species Ipomoea batatas. The sequence goes on from CM008339.1 coordinate 25,396,025, forward strand.
CTCTACTAACAACACTTGAAATACTGATCTCATTATCTCTCTTTTCAACCAAACTGATAGAGATTTAATCTTAAGTACTCATTTGCAAGAAACTCCCACCAATGACAATATTATCTAGTTGCATGAAGAAAAAGGAAACTATTCTGTCCGGAGTTGTTACAAACATTTGATGGGAATTTCGCACCAAGATCATGCTCCTTACTGGACTAGATTCTGGAAATTCCAAATGCCTCCAAAAATCAGATCATTTTTTTGGCAGCTTTGCTCTTCATCTCTTCCTACATGCGATAATCTAAGATCAAAACATGTTAATACTCCTACTGACTGCCAGATTTGTAATGGTGCCGAGGAGACTACCTCCCACCTTTTTGTCAAATGCCCTCTTGCCTGTAGCTGTTAGGACTTGCTGGGTGGTATTGATTACCATATGGCCAACTCTTTCCTTGAATGGCTTGAACATATCTTTTCTAGTAAATCTGACAGCGAGATTTGTCCATTAATTTTTGTCTGCTGGAAACTCTGGGACGCGAGGAATGAGAAGATTTGGAATCACATTATCCTCAATGCCCCTTTTATTTGCCAATCTGCACAAAATTTTTTAAGTGAATGAACTACTGTGAATATTAACAATGTCTCTAACAACAGGTCCTCTGATTTTCATACTACATAGTTCAAACCTCCTCAAGGAACTCTTAAACTCAACGTTGATACTGCCCTGGACTCTAGCAACAAGAAAATGGGTTTCGATTTTGTTCTTTGTGATTACACATGTTCGCTTGTCACCGCAAGACGTTTCCCATTGCCTTGCATTTACAAGCCGACTAAAGTCGATGCTGTTGGAGTGCGATAAGCATTGAAGTGGATCAAAAATCTCAACGTGGATACTGTTAACGTAGAGAGCGACTGCCTTTAAGTTGTGAATGCAATTGATAGGCGCCAAAGATACCTATAGAAAAGGGTCTATACGGGGGATGTTTTGTGTTGCTTAATGCCTTTTTGTGAAGCAATTTGTTGTGTATATGCTCTAATGTGCTAACTTTCGTGAAACCTCTATCAATTGGCATATGTTGAAGGGTTTGAGTAGGTTCGGGATTGTGAAGCAGCCTCGAGAGCAAATGGAGAGCTAGTTAGAAAACGGAGCAGTCGTGTCAAGTCCACGCCCCGTCCACGCACGTGGAGAAGAGCTAAGTGGGAAATCCACGAGCGATCCACGCGTGGATTTCTCGTGGATGGGCAATTTAATGACCGTTCAAAAGGGAGAAGGGTATAAAAGGAAGCGATTAAATCATTTGAGGGAGACTTTGCTTTAATTTTCAGTTCTTAGATCTTTGTAGAGAGTTTCTAAAGAGAGAAAGTGTGAGGAGACATCTATTTGTAGAAGATCTTGAAGGAATTGAAGTTCTAGATTGATTTGCACTTTCAATTGGTAACAATTCTTCTTTTATAATTACAATTTCTATTTTGTAGCTTAATCTTGATCTTGTTCAATTGCATTTCTTATTTTTCGAATACTACTGACTCTATTGCATTTCTTATTTTGAAAAGTTGAAGTTAGGTTATGATTAAATCATGAATTCTAGTGGCTAAGTAGTTTAGGATTGGATTGGTGATCCCTTATCTCTTGCACTCTAGTTTTGTATTGCTCAAATTGGTAATTGAATTGAGGTTTTTGCTATCTTTGTTGTGAGCATTGCTATGATTGATCTTGATTCTTTGAGGGCCCCAATTGTGTCAAGAGTGTAGGTCATATTCTTGGCGAGATATCGCAAGTGTGTGATAGCCTAGATGCTTGCAACCTCCGCCCTTAATCCGGGAGGATGAGGTCCAGGGGAGGTTAGTAGACAAGGTGTTCGATATAATGCCCCAACCAATTGAGGAATTGGGAGTCCGAGCGTGACGTCTCTCGGTATAATGCTTTTAGCCTCCTTAGGTATCTTAAACACCAATGCAACCCAAACCTTAGATTAATGAGTGCAAGATTCCGGGGAGAGTCAATCCAATCTGCTGTTTTACTTGTAATCTTTAATCTTGTTTTACATTTGCCTTTAGCTTACCCATGAATTCATTCTTCCCTTGTTTTGATTGTCTTAGTAATCATAAGTAAAGTGTTTGTTCCCTCCAATTTTTCATCCTCTTGAGAACGACACTCGGGGAACGTGTTCCTCGTTTACACTTACATCTCACCACTACAAAAACTACTTCATCAAATGGCGTCATTGCCGGGGATAGCAAACGGTGTAAACTAGACATTTTACTTTTATTACATATGCAATTTGCTTGTTTTCTTTTCAAATTGCTTTATCACATTTGTTTTCACACATTTTGAGCTAACCGCATAAGGAGACACCTCTTTGTGTGCCATATCTTGTTCCACAAATCTTTGTAGGTACACTCATGGATCCTATGGATCATCATCCACCGCATGGGGATAGACATCCTTACAGGTATCCACCCCGTAATGGAGATCCTTACTATCTACCATTGCCACAATCTTATCCACCTCCACCAAACTATCCACCATATGCTTATCAACACCATCCTCCATACCATTATCCACCACCTTCACCTCCACCATATTACTATGAAAGGGCATATGTCATGCACCCCTACTCACCCCCGCATCACTCCCACCCATATGAACCCCCACATCACCCTCAAACACATTTCCCCCAGCCAAGAGATCACAGACAAGCCTATGCTGTAGGATACCAATCCACGCGACCGTCTACGCACGTGGATGGAACGTGGGAAAGTTCCAGAAACTTCCACATTCCAGTCCACCCACGTGGGCTAGACGTGGAAGTGACTAGGCAACATCATTTTCCACCCTCCACTCCGCATAAAATCTTTTCCCTTTGATCGGAAACGAGAGGACCTTGAGCGGCGCATTAATGCTTTTATATATTAATGATGCTAAGGAGGAAAACACCAACTTTAAAGTGGCAATTTTGACATCAGAATTGTTTCAATTTTAGAAATTTAGCCTTGTTATATAATTGTTAAATTCAAAACATATGAGGTTATTTTTATCATTTAAAATCAACATTCACTATTAAAAATAATGTTCATACGGAGAGAATGAAACTTTAACCATAAATATTAATTTTAAATGACAAAAATAACTTCACAGAAAAGAATTTTCTATTGTAGTTTGATAATTACATAACACTATGGACTGAAAGTGCAACATACTGAATAATTAAGTGACTAAATTTGTTTAAATCAATTAACAGGGATTGAATTTACAAAAGTGAAATAATTCAATGGCCAAAAGTGTTGTTTTAATTTCCCTTTAAAAAAAAAATTTCCCTTTAATTAATTTTCTCTTTTAATTGATATTATAAATTTTTATTTTTGGAAATATGAGATATGGCACATAAAATTAAATAACAAAACAAATAAGGTAGAGGCTGGGAGTGAGCGTAGTGAGAACCTCATGCATTTGAACGAAACAGATGAAACAATTGCATAATTTACTCCCCAAAAAGGGGAGAAAAACTCGAAATATATTCCAAAATTTTCTCTTTAAATAGAAACTAATTAAAGTTTGTGAAGAACAAATGAGGTTCCCAGGCCAGTCATTTGAATAATATATAAAGTTGATAAAAAAAATATAATTAAAGTTGCGGGAGGGGCGGGTACGTAGCAGGCAGCCATGGGCGACCACAAGTCTGAAGGGCTGTCCTGGGCTGACCAGTGGGACCCAGAGCCGCTTCCGGCGCCCGGCGAGAAGAAGGGGGCCCACAAAGACGCCGGAAAAGGCACCGCCGCTAAGAAGTTCTTGACCTTCCAATGGGTAAAGAAGTTTGCAAAGAGACCTGATCTTCATCATCATAATAATGATAATAATGATAATAACAATAATGATAGTAATAATAAAGATCAAAGTAATCAGAAAACCAAGGAGTTAGCAGATAAATAATTGTTAAGACATTATTTATTTAATTTATTTATTTTTATGATTTTTCTCTCTCTTTCTTTTTATTTATTTATTTATTTTAATTTGGGAAATTATATTTCAAATATAATGATATGATCATTCAATTCATATTCTTGGTAATTTGCATTTTATTTTATTGAAAACTTAAGCAAATTAAATGATGAATTTTATTTATTTTTTCTTTTTTTTGAACTCTTATTTATTTTTTCTTAATTGGTTGCATTCGTGTGCGTTAATTTCTGTTAGTTTATTTTTATATTTTCTTACTTTTATATTCAGATTACTTATATTTTAGACATGTGTACGTAAACATATAATAAAAATAATAATTTTATCATATGTCAATTGTCTTAATCAAATTGAAATATCCTTAAATAAAATATATAAAACAATAAAAAATAATAATGAGCAAATATTGGTGACATATAACCAGTTTGGTTGGCGTGAAACGTGAGTGACCGTGTACTCTTGTTCCTTAAGAGAGGTCGGGAGTTTTAACCCCCTCTAGTATGGAAAAATCTGACTCTTAATTAGGTCGATTCGGTGTGAATGAGAATTAATTTGATAATGGTACCGGTTTAAAGGTGCCTCTTACAGTTAAGGCTGATACATGTGATACATGTTTTGACATAAGATTTTAAGATAGGTCTTGTCTAAGACTATGAATCTTTTTGTGCTCACATGGTAGCTCAGTTGATCACAGGGTAAAATTTGAGAATAATAAATCGGGATTGAGTTTCACCCGTGCGAGAAGCCGAGAGCAACATCAAATGCTCTGTCCAACCTCTGGGAGCAATGAATCTTGATCTGTAAAACAAATCTCAAACTAGATATAAAAACATTAAAGTCCTTTTAATTTATTAGATAATCGCCCAGACATTTTACCCACAAAATATTCTCCAAATTTGAATGACGAATATGAGGAAACTAGAAACAAATCTGAATGCATTGAGGTTGATGAATCAGCAACTTTGAAGTAGTTGGAACAGTACAGCTCCAAATATGAACTTCGCCAGATTAATCAGTGGCGGATTTGTATGTATATATGATGAGAGCTAAATTCTGGAATATCATTCACTATACAGAATATAAATATTAAGTCACCAAGTAAGAGTCGTATTACAAGTACATCAATGTATTCCTAAAGTAAAGCCCGGGTCAGCTAATGGTTTGGTAAAGATATCAACAAGCTAATTCTTTGTTAGATTATTTTGGCTTTGTACGTGCATGAAAAATGAGATTAGCACACAGATATATAGTCCCCAATTATCACACCATCGTTTAGGTGGAACCGTAACAGGCGGTATTCCAAGCTCTCGCAGCAAAGAAACAAACCACGTGACTTCAGTAGATACATCAATGAGGGCCTTGTACATCTGTAGGAGAAGAATGAGTTGTTGGTGCGTTTCTTCTGACATAGCCACGAGACGAAGTTATTATTACCAAGAACTTGGGAAAATTGATACCGGATGAAATATTACAAGTACATCAATAGACTACTCTTAATATATATTAGTGGTGTCAATTGACACCATTCAATTTTTTATTTATTTTTACTTGTTGGCATTATTATGGGTATATACAAATATATTGAAAATTTTAAACAATTGACACCACTAAAAGTAATTAATATAGTGGGATCAATATATAATTAAAATTTTATAATTCTCTAAATATATATTTATAAAAAATCAATACCAAAAACAAAGAAATCTCAATTTTTACATGAATTTTTCTCCCTCTTTAGCAATTACCATGGGAATAACAAATTAGATTAAAAATCACCATTTAAAGTTCTCTTTAATCCTATTTGATTCGCAAACCTCCACAAATCTATAGAAGTCTAGCTAATTGCTTAAAATTACCTATTTTTAATGAACTATTAAGTGAAGAAAAAACAAATAAATTAAAACCATAAAGCTACAAATCAGATTTGGAGAAATTTGATATCTTGAATCTATTTTTTAGGATGGTGAGAATGCAAGTGAGCTGAGTGTGTTGTCAATCAGGGATTGAGAATGTGAGTTGTGGCTATAGATTTCTATTTTGTAAATTCTAGCAAGGTTATATAATTAGTTGGGTATGCATCACTTTTCATTTTGAAGTTATGATATTATACAAAGTATTAGATTAAATCTAGAGAATTATGAGTGGAAGAAAAATATTATGTTAATATGGTACTGAACTTCGTGGCTAGCTGGCTCATTATTATTATTATTGTTGTTATTATGTTCCTCCAGACATAGTTGATACTTTCCTTGCATTATTGTCTCAAGAACTAATCTAGTGTAGTAACTAAATGGTGTAGTTGTGGCTTATTATTATTATTGTTGTTATTATGTTCCTCCAGACATAGTTGATACTTTCCTTGCATTATTGTCTCAAGAACTAATCTAGTGTAGTAACTAAATGGTGTAGTTGTGAGACTATGATAAACATTATTTATTTTATTATGGTGTAGTTGTGAGACTATGATAAACATTATTTATTTTAATATCTGTTTATAACAGGAGTCAATATTGACTGCACACCTCCCATATAAAGGGAAAGATTTGATGCCACTGGACTACAAGGTCCTTGGCTATAATACGGAGTATTTGGTTATGTATTTTCTCGATCTTATTATTAATAAGTTTTGGTGTTAAATTAAGTTTGGGCATTATTATTATTACTATTACTTTAAAATATGTTAACCCATCGCAAATAATAGCCCGTAAACAATAGTGTTGGACGAGAAACGTAGGTGGTCGAACAGCGCAGGCATGACCAAGACTTCTGAATGGCATTCTTCATCGAACTCCGTCTTGTGGCCGTTGTGGGCGATCCGATTGAGCAGCGGAAGTTTTGAACGAGAGACAAGATTTTCGAGGTCAAGGTCTTTTGCAGCTACCGAATCCGCGGAGGTATGGTTGGCCTGGCTTGAGCAGTACGTATAAAAGGAGTGCAATCTCACATTAGTTCAGCATCAACCCCTTCACGAGAAGATTTAATTCCGGTCGACATTCAAATTCGGCGCAGGCTGAAATTTATCTAGTGATAGCTTCCTCGGTTTTTATCGACGGCAGCAATAATTTGGTGGCGTGGAAATTTGTTCTCGGCAGCAACACATTGCGGCGGCGACGACTTCCTTGATCGACTTTACTTGTTCTGGGTTTAGTCTGAAGGCAGCAGCTTTGAATTTCTGGCGATTTACATAGCAACAAAAATCAATTTCTGGACTATGAATTTTATTTTGGCGGTGGTTGGAGAATTACCAATTTTGGCATTCAAGAATTATGGGCAATTTCCTTGGTCAACAGCAAAATTATACGGAAAGCATTTTCCTTTCATTTTATTCTTTATTGTTGTAAAGTATGAATTGGTTATTCTTTGCAAAATAATGTTGAGTGCGAAAGTCGCTGCAAAACCACTTATGAATTGCTAGAATAATTGCCTAGGAATATGATTTGAACTATCATGATTGCAGTGATTTAAGTTTCAACTTTGCCAATCGAATTAAGTTGAATCTGGCCAATTGAGCATTTATTAGCCTGTTTGAGGGGAGTTATAGAGTATACACCATACTTATATAATTCTAAGCTTTGTAGGAAAAAAATGACAAATAATTTGGTTGTCTTACTTAATTGTTTATTTTGGTTCACAACCCGGGTATTTCGTAGTTTTTTTGAACCTAATGAGTTTTAACTATTTGAATAAGTGTCTTAAGCACATGAATGATTAAAGCACGTGACTTATTCTGGACGCCATACAGAGTAGTCATATTAAAGAAAAGAATGAACTCTTAATTGATTGGCAATGTTAAGCTTAAAATGCAAAGTTAGTAGTGGTATTGAATTCATGTTCCTAGAGCTTTGTCTTCTCTGTTAGTTACTAAATTGTCTGCTATCTCATTCTTTTTGGTTTTTAATTATTTTATTTCTCCAAGTTATTTTATTAGTTTCGGCTTTACTTTATTGCATTCAAGTTAATTATTTGCAAGTTATTCAATTGAATAGCATCAATTCTATGTGGGATCGACCCTTGCATTTTGCACACTATTACTACACTGATTCGTGCGCTTGCGAGAATAATATTATATTGTCCATCAATTTTTGGCGCCTTTGCCGGGGAATTATTTACTGTGCAATTTGTTCTTTCCTTTACTTAATATCGCTTTCAAAAAAAATTATAAAAAAAGGTGCTTAGTATTTGTTTAGTTTTTCTTTAATTCCCTTTTAATCTTCCTTGAATATCTTGTTTATTTACTTGTTTGCTTGTTAGTTTATTTGAGTTTTTTATTTTATGCATGGTCGTCGTTCTCTAAAACCTACACTGTTGCCTTTTGACAACCGCATTGATAGAAAAAAAGAAAAAAAACTTTACCTTTTGAAAACTCTAGTTATGAACACAGGAAACAACCACAACAATGGATGCAGTTCCTCAACCCAACCCTAGGCAAATATGAAAGACTTTGGTAGGCCCCAAGTAGGAGTTTCACCTTCTTGTATAGTGCTTACTGATGCAGCCAGGAATTATGAGCTAAAGACGGTCCACTACAACCAGTTGCTCTCTTTTCACGGTTCAGCAAGCGAGGGTACCTTTACCTTTATCAGAGATTTCTACGGGATAGTCCAAAACTTTCCGTTGAATGACTTGACCGAGGATGATCTAAGGATGAGGTGTTTCTCATACACCTTGAAAGATGCAGCAAAGACATGGTTCATGTCTCTCACACCGGGATCCCTTCGGATATGGCTGGAGGTATACAACAAATTTATAGGTAAATTCTATTCCCATGCTAAAACTGTTGAATTAAGAAGGAAAATTACGAATTTTTCGCAAGCTGAAGGTGAATCGTTCCATGAGGCATGGGAAAGGTTCAAAATGTTACTCATTCAATGCCCCAATTGGAGCTGCAAAATCAAACCTTTTATGATGGTTTGACCCAAACCAACCAATCAATGGGTTTTCTGCGTTTAGTCAATCTACGCAGAGTGAATCGGCGGTAGCAATACCAAACCAAATACGACGAGTAGTGGGGTCCTGAGCTAAGCCCTATTCTTCTCTTCTAGGCAGTAACGAGGGATCTGTTGAGATCGATTCGGATGGGTGTTATGATAAATTTTTAAAGAATTTGCATTTTCGTCTGATCGATAGAATGATTCATCAAAAAAATGAGCCACCATTGAGATCGACATATCTGAGATCGCCAGACCAAGGTTATGTCTATCTCGAATCTCTTTTACGCGAAGAATCAAGGAGAACGTTGATTTCAAAGGAGTCTTTGGTCCAGCCTTGCCAAGGCTGAGGTTGAGGGTTCAAGTCCCTCCTTCCGCTCCTGGCTTCGTCGTTTAGTGGTTGAGCGTTGACAATGCAGCTGGATGTGCCATGGGAGAAAAAATTGCGAAAGAAACCTTAGCATTGTATGAAATGCTAGGGCAAACTCCCAACAGAAAAGCATAAGGGGACGGACACAAGGTATGTATGAAGTTAACTCAAATACTAGGTTTGAAATTCATATGTATGAGTTAGCAAAACAAATGAAAAACATGTGTTCTATAATGGGTATTGATAGAGTAAAATACGGGTCAAACGTACTGTATTTATACTGAATTGGGTACAAGTAAGAATACCCTATACGAAACCGAGCTACGTGACAGTGGGTCAGAGGTTCCCGGTCTCTTTAGCTACTTAAGTGAAGGAAATAGCCAAAAGTCTATTTGGTTGCAATAAATGCGCCTTTTATAGGGGCTCCAGAGAGGATTCCGGTCTAGCGGCATGTGGGACGCGTGGCGATCATGCACCGGCCAGTGCGTCGGCCCAATCCGCCCGTGGTTACGTGCGTGGGTTCAGGAGGTTCCTGGTTCGAACCTCCACGGGGGCCATAGCGAGGCCGGGACACAACCCTTCCCGGTCTGGGTTGACCGGGAGAAGAGTCCCAAAGAAGGCTATGCGCCTTATCGTAGAAAATAGACCGGTAGAGCGGAAATATGTAGACCGGGATTTATCCCTATCAACTAGCCCCCCAGCCCGGTCTTCTACGACCTCCGAGGAGGAGGAGCCCGGGCTGTAAGACCGATCCTGGCCCTCCGCCCATCATCGCCCGACTGAGGAGGTAAATACAAGGGACCGATGTCAGCCCTATTATGCACGTGTCGCGCTCCTGTGGGCTTTGGAAATTAGGCCTACGCTACGGGGAACCGAACCGTCGGCCCCCTACTCTCCCCTCTATAAATACAGGGATACGACACCTTTTTTCAGCTTTTTACGACAAGTTCAACCCAGAGCTTCCCGAGCTATCTAAGCCTTTCCGAGCTACTCTACGCTAACTACGTCGCACGTTCAAGCCTTCGGAAACAGGTATCGTCTTCTCGGCTTGCCTTTATAGTTAATACCATTTATAACTTTGGGTCGGGCTGCCCTTAGTGAGACGCCTCTCCGTCCTTGCTAGGTACAGCCATGAGTGGATCGGATAGACAGAACCTATCCATACACAGTTACGGTGGCTCGGTTGAGGTCGGATCATTTACGGTCTCGACCTATGACTCCGTGATCAACGCCATAGACACGTATTCCGGAGAGAACGAGGGCCTTGCCCGGCCCCACGACCAGCCAGACCTTAGGGCTGACGAAGCGGATTCTCAGCACGTGGTCGAGCCTCTTGCCATGGAAGTAGGGACCTTGGGCCGAGGGAAGCTGGTACCTACGGCCCACGGTAGAGACTGGTTCGCCGGTCTGCCGGTCGACTCTACGCCTCCGCGACCGCGAGCAGGATCCGCTTGGATAGCAGCGGCCTGCGACGACACACTAGCTTCCTCACTCGCGGGGAGATCGAAGAGGTGTCGACCCTGTTGACCGGGATTGTCAAGTACGAAACCAAACGGTCGCTGGGGAATATTGTCGACCAGACGCATGGGGAATGGCTCGGGATGCATTTTGACTCCCTAAAAGCCCCTCTAACTTTCCCATTCCACCCCTTTCTTCTTGGTTTTATGAAATACTACGGGGTGTTGCCCGTGCAAATCGCCCCCAACGCTCACCGTACCCTGGCGTGCTTTCCGCAAATATGTGGCCGCCATCGTCTCCCGATGACTGGAGTTATTCCGGTATCTCTTTTCCGTCCGGAATACTAATTTCTTGTCGATCGGAGGCCGGAATACTAATTTCTTGTCTTTCTTCCCTTTTTAGGTTCCATGAGGAGCTTTCTAGTGTCCGCTCGACCGCCTGCTCCGGCCACGAAGATCAGCGTGGGGTCTAAGAAGGCCGACCCTCCGAGAGCCGGGGACCCCAACATCGAAATGTCGGTCCCTACCGGATTGCCTTTGGCTGCGACTCAGCCCGGGCCGCTAAGCGAGGGAAGGAGAAAGCAGTCCTCGAGGTTGAGGAGGTCTTAACGGTCAAACGTTCGCTCTGCGACGGGTCTGGTTCCACGACGCCGGTGATCGACGTGCTCATGAAGCACGGGGACGAACCTCCTGCAGCCTTGCTGACGAGGATCTGTGCTGCGGCGCCGCCTCCGGAACAGACGAGCGGATGGTCGACTGCCTTGGTCGGGGAACGCATCGCCCGCGACCTTATCCAGGTAAAAGGAAACGTCTAAAACGCTTTCTTCGTTATCAGTTATCGTTTTCTCATCAGGGTATCTGTAGATGGCACACTTGGTCACTGACCTATTTGCTCGAGCGATGGACGGGGACGAAATCCACCGTCGAGACGTTGCCCCGCTCAAGAATCCCTTGCGAAGCGGGAGCAGCGGATCAAGGAGCTCGAAGGTAAACTGAAGACGGCCGAGGAGACCGAGTGGAGGATCTTGGAACGGGCGGACCTCAGCGAGAAGATACTCACAGATCCCATCCTGCTCGCCCAGCACATCTGCCGAGGACGCTATACCAGGGAAGCCGTTCTCGCGGCCGTTTCCCGAACTCCCATCGGGGAAGACCTGATGTATGAGTTCGGGACCTGGGCGTTCAACAGTGGTCGGCGGGCCATGCACAACGACGTCCACACCACTTTGGAGGTTTCGATTGACGACAACGACCTCCCCAAGATCCTAGCCGTACTACTAGAGGAAGTTCCGACCTCGGCCCGACGCCTTTCTCAAAGATCCCAGACGGGCAAGCATCGATCCCGGCCGTCGGGGCTTCTACTGGACCAACGGCAGAGGCAGTTGTGGAATCGAGCGCCGGGCCGGCTGCGGAGGGCACAGCCGATCCGAGTGCTGAGCCATCGACTGAGGGCAAGTAGCCTACACTATGTAACCGAGAGCTCGGCCTCGTTCTACCGGCCACTACTCTATTTTGACGGCCTCTGAGCCGTTTTCTTTAAATCAAAACTCTTTTGCTTATTCGAGCATTTTTACTTATCCAGTCTATCCTCGGCGTTATTTTATTTTAAACCATTTCGGTCTCATGGGGACCGTCACGTTTTACGAATAGCGTGCCTGCCTCATGTAAGAACCGTCAAGACCGTCCGAAGACCGATGACCGGGCACATTGCTCCCGGGGTGAGCACCCAGGTCTACAAGGGTGGCCGCGCAAGGCAAAAGAAAATCGGGGCGTGCAAGCTCCCGGTCCTACTACAGACTACTAATATAAATGAACTAAGTGCTGGGAATTCCAGATGCGGTCGACAGGCTTGCCGTCTGTGGTTTTAAGCCGGTAAGTACCCGGTCTAACGACTGCCGAGACAACGTACGGTCCTTCCCAACTCTGGGCCAGCTTCCCGCCCTCGAGCGGCTTGTTAGCTTTTCTTTCTCGCAAAACGTAATCCCCGACTTGGAAGTACCGGGGGCGCACCTTAGGGTCTCGGTGTGCTTTGAGCTTCTTTTGGTACTCTTCAATTCTTCGAGCCACAACATCTCTTTTCTCTTCCAAGGAATCTAGCTCAGTAACCAGCAGCGAGTCGTTACCTTGCTCGTCGTAAGCTTTCTCTGGGGACGTCGGTACCGATGCCTCCACCGACAAACGAGCCTCCGCGCCA
>CM008339.1:25413491-25432179 GCA_002525835.2 Ipomoea batatas
ATGTTAAGACTGCCTTTCTAAATGGTGATTTAGAGGAAAAGGTATATATGGACCAACCAGAAGGGTTTTTTACCACATGAAAGGAACAGTTGGTGTGTAAATTAGAAAAGTCAATATATGGACTTAAACAAGCTTCCCGACAGTGGTACATTAAATTTGACAGTATTGTTACATCTTATGGTTTTGTGGAAAATATTGTTGATCGGTGTATCTACATGAAAGTTAGTAGGAGTAAGTTTTCTATTTTAGTTTTATATGTTGATGACATTTTACTTGCTGCAAATGATAAGGCCATGTTGCGTGATGTTAAATTATTTCTTTCTAAGACCTTTGAAATGAAGGATATGGGTGAGGTATCCTATGTGGCTATGTTACTGAAATAAAAATATTTCGAGATAGATCACAATGATTATTAGGATTGTCTCAGAAATGATACATTAACAAGGTCTTGGAAAGATTTAAGATTGATAAATGCTCTTTGGGAGTGGTTCCGATGCAGAAATGGGACAAATTTAGTTTAGCTCAATGTCCTAGAAATAAAATTGAGAAAAAACAAATGGAAAGCATACCTTATGCAACAGTGGTTGGGTGTTTGGGATATTTATAGACTTGTACTAGACCAGATATCAGCTTTGCTGTTGGAATGTTGGTCGATATCAGAGTAATCCCGACATAGAGCACTGAAAGGCTGCAAAGAAAGTTTTAAGATATCTACAAGAGACAAAAGATTATATGCTTATGTATAGGAAGTCAGATCCACTTGAAAAGCTTTGTTAGAATTAATAAATATTTGGTTAATTGTGTATTTTCTCTTATTATTAATAAGTTTTGGTGTTAAATTAAGTTTAGGCTTTATTATTATTATTATTATTATTATTATTATTATTATTATTATTATTATTATTATTATTATTATTATTATTATTATTACTATTATTATTATTATTATTATTATTATTATTATTGGTGGTGGTGGTGGTATTAGGTTAATTAGTTTAGTTAATAAAATATGTTAGCCCATCCCAAATAATAGCCCGTAAACAATAGTGTTGGACGAGAAACGTAGGCGGTCGAACAACATAGGCAGGATGAGAACGTGGTATTGTATTGAATCACAATCAATCAATTACGGAGTCTGAGAGAGAATTTATATATACACAGTAGAATTACAGATAGAGTAGGATACTAAAATACGTAGAGTCCTAACACTCCCCCTCAAGCACAGGGTAGACGAGCAACCTGTAGCTTGTCTCTAAGGAAAACAAAACGAGGTCCAGGAAGAGCCTTGGTGAAGATGTCCGCTAGTCGATCCTTCACCTGAATGTCCCCTGCAGCAACCTTGTCCCGAACAAAGTTATAATCAATCTCCACATGCTTTGTACGTGCATGGAAAATAGGATTGACACACATGTAGGTGGCCCCCAGGTTACCACACCACAATTTAGGAACAGAAACATCAGTAATACGAAGTTCACGCAAAAGGGAAACAACCCATGTAACCTCAGCACACATATACGCAAGTGCCTTGTACTCAGCTTCAGTAGAAGACCGAGCAACCGTTCTCTGTTTCTTGCAGACCCAAGAAACGAGATTGGACCCAAGAAAGTGAAGAAACACAGCAAACCCACTAGTCGACTTACGGTGCTCAAGACAGCCAACCCAGTCAGAATCAGAAAATGCATGCAACTCCCTTTATGATGAAGACCGAATACGGAATCCAAAGGAGAGAGTACCTTTAACATATCGCAAGACCCGTTTCAGCTGCGCCAGTGCTGAACCGTAGAGGCGTGCATAGTAGATTGGCCGCAAAGGACATATCAGGCCGTGTGACAGTGAGGTACTGCAGAGCCCCAGCGAGACTTTTGTACCTGGTAGGATCATCATCAGGATCTATGTGGGCAGTTGCAGACCTGGTCAAAGAAATAGGAGTTGACAAGGGCTTGCAATCAGACATACCAGCACGTTTCAAAATATCATTCATGTAACCCTGCTGAGAAAGTAACAAACCATCACCACACTTCACAGTCTCAATACCAAGAAAGAATCCGGGGTCACCAAGATCCCTAATCTTAAAAGTGGCAGACAATTTCGCCAATAACGAGGACATAGAAGCCTGACTGCTACCCATAACAAGAATATCATCAACATACACTAATATATACATAAATCGAGCCTTGTGCCTCTCAATCGAGCCATCCGCCTTTCGCTTGGTTCGAAAAACCCACTTACAACCAATGATATTTATCTCAGGGGTCAAGGGAACTAAGCACCAGGTCTGATTGTGGAGCAGCGCATTGAACTCTTGACCATCGCTTCACGCCACTCCAAGTGTCGGACCGCTTGTGTATCGTAAGAAGGATCAGGGGGACACACACTAGCAGTCGGGGCAGCAGAGGGAGCCCGAGAAAGACTCCTAGTGTCCATAGCATGAGTCCGAGTGGTCGAACCAACAGATTTTCCACGCAGCCTTCCACATGGCCTAGCATCCACCACCTCATCGGCCACAACAGGCAGAGCCACCCGAGCAACAACTAGGTAAGACTAAAGAACAGATTCAACCCATGGCATGGAACGAGGAGATGAAGACAATTGTACTGCAGACTGTGCAAAAGGAAACTTAGATTCATCAAAACGAACATGCCTGCACACATAAACCTTATTAGTCAATAAGTCCATACACTTGTACCCCTGGAAAGAGTCTGGATAACCTAAGAAGACACATAGAGACGACTAAAAGGACAGCTTGTGACGATTATAGGGACGCAAATGAGGATAGCAAAGACACCCAAAGTCATGAAGGAAAGAGTAAGACGGTGGAGATTTATGAAGAAGAAAATAAGGACTAGAATTACTCAATGTAGGTGACGGCATGCGATTAATAAGATACACAACAGTTTCAAACGAAAAATCCCAAAAACGAGAAGGAACAGACGCGTGAGCTAAGAGAGTCAAACCAGTGTAAAAAATGTGCCTATGTTTGCGCTCAACACGCCCATTCTACTCATGAGTGTAAGCACAAGACTGTCTATGGCGAATCCTTGAATGAGCAAAACTGGAATGCAATTTTTTTATATTCAGCCCCTAAGTCAGATTGAATAGACTTAATCTTACGATTAAAGGAATGCTCGACCATGACACGAAATGAATCAAAGACATAATAAAGATTAGATTTAAGTTTCATAGGATAATACCAAGTATATCGACAATGATCATCAACAAAGATAACAAAATAACGATAACCATCAGAAGATAAAATAGGAGCAAGGCCCCAAATATCGGTATATATCAAATCCAAAACACCGGAACTAGAAGTATTAATACGAGATAAAGGAAAACAACCAGACTTGCCCAACTAACAAGCACTACATAGACAAAAATTACAACGAAACGATGATTTAGACACACTAACTAAACAAGAACGTAAAATAGTACTGAGAACTCCATCATGTGGATGACCGAGACCACCGTGCCATGTAGAAACTGAAGTGCGAGCAGAGAGAAACGCAGAAGGAGACGAACTAGGGCGTGAGATCGGCAGAGTGTAAAGACCCCTAGAGCTAATGCCCCGCAGTAGAATTTCCTTGGTTCGAATATCCTTCACAACAAAAAATGAGGGGTGAAACTCAAAAAACACATTATTGTCTGTAGTAAATTTCTAAATATACAAAAGAGACGCAAATAGAGTAGGAACACAAAGTATATGAGACAATTTAAAAGAACGAGAAGGGGTACAAAATGATGCATGACCAATATGACTAATAGGAAGCCCCGTACCATCACCAACACGCAGAGTGTCAGTGCCCACATACTCCTCAGGATTATACAACGCAGCAATGTCAAGGGTCACGTGATTCGTTGCACCCGTGTCTGGAATCCACAACTGAGAGTCAATAGAACCATCACAAATTTGCCCGAGGACCCACAGCTTCATTAAAACGATCGTAGCAAACAGTCGTTGAGTACCCCTTCTCATTCTTTCATTAAAACGATCGTAGCAAACAGTCGTACGCTCACAGATTTGGCAAACGACACGCCCGCTGTGACACCCCAACCTTACACAAGCTGAGATAGATAAAACTTAACACAACAGCTGCCTATCTCAACCAAAAACATAACATAGCGGAAGCGAATTTAAAACCTAAGGGGCATCATGCCACATCTAGGTAAGATAAACACGGCCTAGATGCACAGGCTAACCAAAGAAAGATAACTGCATAGATAAAATCCTCAAGTATGTCTCAAACATCCAACAACTAGTCAAGAGTATATGAAGTCTCAAAGTGGCACACAGGCCCGAAACCAAAGTCTAAAAACATAAAGTCTAGTCTACGCATCCTCAGATAGGTGTACACTATAGTGCTCGCGCATAGACTTTAAGGCAAACCTGGAAAACACACAAAGAACCATTAGCAAAAGACTGCTAAGCAACCACCATTCACACCCGCAAGGAAGTATAGATATACATAAGCTTGTAAATATGTTTACACACCCATATAGAATATAAACACCAACAAACTATTCAATAGTTCAAAACGGATACTCAACAACAATAAACTGAATGAATCATAAACCAAGACTCACCCAAACGAAGCCAATATCCAATAACGAGAGTACAATATAACGAATCCATAAACAAGGTACCAACTGAACAACAACCAAAAAGGAACCAACCAACCATAACGAGGACAACAAGATATCAACCGAATATATACAAGGAACTCATGAATACATAAACCAAGAAAGAACTCCCAACTCCAACCTCCAACCCTCATACCAAACCCAACCCCAGTCAGAAGTCAGGTACGCAGGGGTAAAAACCCAATCACAGGGACCGAAGTCCAATCACAGGGACCTAAGTCCAATACAGGGGCAAAAGCCCAATCACAGGGACCGAAGTCCAATCACAGGGGTAATGAACCCAATCACAGGGACCGAAGTCCAATCACAGGGACCGGAGTCCAAAGTCAGAAGTCAATAGTCAATAGTCAATAGTAGCACAGTTAGTTCACCCATCAACCTCCAAAAGATACCAAGGAATCCACCACCTCATACTCATACTCCAACCTCAGCCCAAAACAACCAAACAAAGTGTTCATCTCAACTATGAACACAAACCAACTCCCAGGTAATGAATTCAAGGAATCAATAAACCACGAGTACAAAAGAGGAACCAAAAGGCATGAATCAATACTCCAAGGACATGGTATCAATACCCAACAAAAGGCATGAATAAATACTCCAAAGGCATGGTAAAATACCTAACAAAACACTCCAACAATATTCAGAACAAAGGGGAAACAACCAGACAACAACAACTCAGAACAGTCTCTGGACGCAAATCTCCAGAGACCGTGCGGAGCTCTCCACCGGAGCTCGGACCTCCGCCGCCCTCCTCCGCAAGGAGGAGACGGTCCTCCTCAACGGGCCAGCCTCCTCCGACCGAACTCACCGCTCAGGCCTTGCGGAATACTTCGGCGGGGCACATTTTTCCGCCTAGGTCCTCCGCAAGGTCTCCCACACTCCCAGTCCCAGTTTCTGCCTAGAATGCGAAACATTGTTCCAGAATGCAACAATCAGATCAAAACACACCAACATTTCATCTAATTAGAGACCAAAAACATGGAAATCCAAACCAACAAATGATCATAACAACACTAGGTAAAAGATCAAGATACAAGACCATGAAATCCAACAAATACAACCAAGAATAGGGCTAAACACCAAGATATTTCAAGATTTCCAACACCAAATAATATCATATAGAATGAGAGTGTAGAAATAGATTTTGATGGACATAGTGGTTACCTTTTGAAGCTCTTTTCATCCAAGCCAAGCCTCAACAAAGCTCACAAAGCCCCATAAATATGCACGTGAGTGCACAAAAATGTGCACTTGAACGCACAAAAATGTGCACTTGAACGCACATAAATGTGCATGTGAAGGCCAAAATTTTACACTCAAAGTTACAAAGATCTACAATCAAAGGAAAAACTAAGTACTGAGACAAAACACATGCACTTGAAGAAGGAAAATATGCACTTGAAGAAGGAAAAATGTACAGTTGAAGAAAAATAACATCTAAACATACATACTTAAAATTACAACAATGACACCGCGTGTTTTTTAATTCTTCTCCATTTTGAACTGTTGATTTGGACCAGATCTATGGTTGAAATTTAACCCTCTTTTATTTTTTTTTATACCTAAAGTCTTCATTCGCATATGATCCGTAATATATATATATATAGGATCGCGTTCAGGTGCGTACGAGCCGCCTAGGAGAAAACTGAGAACGTTTCTTAGCTCGCCACGTGTCCCAGATGTAGTTGCACCTAACGTTATAACTAGGTGCATCTAACATTATAACTAGGTGCACCTAGGTGCATGAATGTTAACAAGGTAAATTACTTGCACTTGTAAGTGCTTTAACATGTATTACAGATGCAAGTAAATTGTACACTGAGCATCAATACTAAGTGCACCTATTGTTATAACTAGGTGCACCTAATGTTGTAACTAGGTTCACCTACACTACAAAAAAATGCAAAAATAACGACGGATTTAGCGACGGATTTATTCCGTTGCTACGTTAGCGACGGAATAGCGACGACTTAGTGACGGATTTATTTTTTTTCCAAAAAATCGAGTGTTAGCGACGGATTTGTGACGGAAGAGTTTTGTCGTTAAATACGTAGCTAATATTAGCGGGAAATTTTCGCGCAAAAAAATTGAGCAAATTAGCGACGGATTAGCGACGGAAATAGACATCTGTCGCTACGTTTTATAACGTGGCTTCATTTTTTTACAATGTAGCGACGGATGTTATTTTCCGTTGCTAGCTAGCGACGGAATTTGGGATCCGTTGCTAGCTAGCGACGAATATAGAATCCGTCGCTAATGTTAAAATACGAAAATATATAGTGTATATAATACTAGCGACGGATTTGAAGATCCGTCGCTAGATTAGCGACGGATTAAAGGTCCGTCGCTAGATTTAGCGACGGATTTAAAGATCCGTCGCTAATTTTACGAGCGGGTTTATTTTATCATTTATATACAGAAGCGGGAATTTTTTAAATAAAATTTAGCCACGGAAATTTGAATTCGTCGCTAAATGAAAAATAGTACTCCGTATCAACTATGTTTAAGTTGCTGCTTGTTTTTTAAAACATTGTAATCCTCTTCTTCAGTCGCCAACCCTAAAACCTCCAGCCGCCTCCGACCTCTGCCCAGCGCCTGCTTCGTCGACGCCGTTCGCTGCTCCGAACGTTCGCTACCAAGCCTCGCCACTCGCTCGCCGTCCCGGAGTCGCAGTCGCAGTCGCCATTCCATCTCACCGCCGCCGTTGCAGCCCGTGGTTGTCAAGGCCAAGCTCATCTCCAAGATTGCTGAGATCAAGATCAAGGAGGTCGGTGGCGCCGTCGTGCTCACAGCTTAGGTTTGTTTCTGTATTTTTTTTTAATCTTGTTTTACTGTTTCCCTGATTTATTAATAGTAATTGGATTTTGGGATATTTGAGTTTTATCTGGGTGGATTAAGCTTTGATTTTGCTCCGTCGTCTGCTGCGTTGAAGCTCTGCCGTGCTGTTGTAATTTGTACTGTAAGTACCAAGTATATACTATATAATTAATTAATTATATATACTGTATTCTGGACTTTCTGGTGTATATATATATATATATATATATATATANGCACACATTCAATTGGATAGAATTGAATAGCTAAATGCTAGAGAGTGATTTTTTGCAAGTGTTCTAAGAGTTTTATCTTCTAAAAATGAAAACTAACTCTCAAAATGTATAGAGATCCTCATATTTATAAAGAAGAATTTTCACCTAGCGTGCTGTGCTCGATCAGCGTGCGTGACACGGGCGTGATATGGAAATAATCCTCATCCATGCCCAGAATCACGCGTGATATAGGTTCAGACAGCTTCCACGCTCAAAATCACGCACACGACAACAACGTGATTTGGATATAGAGAAGAATCACGCAGCTATTTAATTCTATCCAATTGAATGTGGGTCCCTTAAACTTGAGAAATATAATGCAAGCGAAGCCCGGAAAATGGACTAATTTGGGCATGGGCAAAAGGTGAACCTAGTGTGAGCTAGTAAGAAATCCCAATTCCATTGAAAAAGGCATGAGGGTTTATTATGGTAAAATCCGAGAGAAGCCATCTTGCAAGGATTTGCGGCAACCATTGTACCGTTCTTCAAACAAGCGTAGAGATCTACGTGAGTTCGATTATCCGAACGAGATCCTAGAATATCAGAAAACTGAGAGGAGGTGAGCCACCACTCTTGGATTCGGGAACCCATTGCACTGACCTCCGAAAAAGCATGCGACTCCATGTGATGTCGGGTGCCCGATGACGTGATCCGAGGGGGTTGAGAAGAAAGAGTGACCGCCCAAGCCATGGCGGTGAGCTACTACAAACTACTACATCATTATCCAAAGGGACGAGAAAATAAGAGAGAAGGTGAGCCACCCCGCTAGGATTTGGGAACCAATAACACTGTCTACAAAAAAGCGTGGCGCTCCACATGAAGTCGGGTTGCCCAATGACGTTATCTAGGGCGATGAGAAGAAAAGAATCTCGTTAAAGCCAAAACCAGAGAGCAGTCCATGTCTTACCATCACTTTACTTACACATTGAGTCTTGGCGTATGGGTGGATAGTTGATTGGCGTGTGTACATCGTTCCCCTTTTCCATTCTCTTACAACTCTATTGATCAAAACATATGGTTGCCTAAAACATTATGTAGCTATCTTTTACCACTTATGCTTTGAATGGTTTAGTGATTTGGTTGTGGACAAGCAAACTAAATTGTGGAAACTTTTGATAAGTGTCAAAAGTTACTAGCTTTCAAGGTCAATTTGAAGGTATTATATGCGTAGTTTGAGCAATTTATGCGTGACTTATGAGAAAAAAGCAATAAAATGCCATTTTCATTACAAGGTCTTCTAATTTGTGGATTATGATGTATTTAAGGAATTATGGATAAAAAGGGTGGCAAAAGCATACCAAAACGATGCATTTTTGAAGAGCACATAGGTAGGACAAAATCACGCCCGTGTTACACGCGTGACTTTGGGCGTGATTCTTCTTTATATCCAAATCATGTTGTTGTCATGTGCGTCATTCTGAGCGTGGAAGCTGTCTGAACCTATGTCACGCGTGATTCTGGGCATGAATGAGGATTATTTTCGTATCACGCCCGTGTCACGCACGTGGATTGAGCAGAGCACGCTAGCTGCAAATTCTTCTTTATAAATATAAGGATCTGTATACATTTTGAGAGTTAGTTTTCATTTTTGAAGATAAAACTCTTAGAACATTTTAAAGTTCTCTCCCTAGCATTTAGCTATTCAATTCTATCCAATTGAATGTGTGTACCCTTAAACGTGAGAAATATAATGCAAGAGAAGCCTGGAAAATTAACTAATTTGGTAGGGCATGGGGCAAAAGGTGAGCCTAGTGTGAGCAAGTGAGAAATCTCAAATCCCTAGAAAAAGGCATGAGGGGTTGTTATGGTAAAAAAAAAGGCAAAGTAATGGCCACTCCTAGAGATAAGATCCGAGAGAAGCCATCTTGCTAGTATTTGGGGCAACCATTGCACTGTTTTTCAAACAAGCGTAGCGATCTACGTGAAGTCGCTTGTCCCAACGAGATCCTAGAATATTAGAAAACTCAGAGGAGGTGAACCACCCCGCTTGGATTCGGGAACCCATTGCACAGACCATCGAAAAAGCATGGGGCTTCATGTGATGTCGGGTGCCCAATGACGTGATCCGAGGGGGTTGAGAAGAAAGAGTTACCGTCCAAGCCATGGTGGTGAGCTACTAGAAACTTCTACATCATTATCCTAAGGGACAAGAAAATAAGAGAGGTGGTGAGCCACCCCGCTATGATTTGGACACCCATCACACTGTTTTCGAAAAAGCGTGGCAGTAACACCCCGTATTTTCGTTCAAGCCTTGAGACCGGTAATTATTTCTACCGTGTAATTTATTTGATTTAATTGGGCTTCATTCTTCTAATTGATATATATATATATATATATCTTATTCCGGAATTAATTATTTATTTTAAGGCCCAATTCATGATTTAATTCCTATAAGGGATTTCTTTAAATTGGATCCTTATATTCTTATAAGTAAAAATATTTTGTAATGGCCCAATTTATTTTTTTTGAAGGACCAATTTCATACTTACTAGTATTATATTGAATAATGCAAGACCCATTCTTTATAAGAGCCCATTATTTATTCTAGTTACCCTAATATAATATATACACTATGTACGTAATGATCTATCTATCCATAGAAAAGAGTTTGTGTTAACTCTTCCTACCCTTTTCATTCTCCTACAAAATAACTCTTCTTACCCTATCATTTCCTAAGAACCCTACAATATACACTATATTCTATCCTTCAAGATTCACGACAAATATTGCTCCTTTAGGATTTCTAGGGCTTGGGTAAGTGTTTTTCTTTAGGAATATGCCTTGTATCATCTCATTTTCATGATCTTTTTATAAGTTCTTATGGTGTTCTTTTGGGATCTTTCTTTGGGAAAAGATGATCAAGTGGGTGGGAGTGGCTTGTGAAGAGGAAGGTGTTTGCTTGGTTTGAAGTTATGTTTCAAGAGGTAACCACATGTCCCACTAAAACCTATTTTACACTCTTGATCTATGTATAATACTTGGTGATTTGGAATCCTGTGGAAATTTCTTGATTTAGCCTTTGTTCTTGATGATCTATGATCTATTTTGATGGGTTATTGAACTTGTGTTCTTGATCCTTTGCATCTTGATGAGTATGAGGATCTATTGTTATGGATTCCATGTTTATTTGTCTTCTGAGAAGTGTAATCTGGGCAATCTGATCATATTTTTGCATTATGTATAATTCACCGTGTATTATGTTCTGTATGGGAGTTGTAGTGCGTTGGAAGTGCACTTACGGTGCACACTGGCGGTATAATGTGTCCCACCAATGTGTTCCGCAAGTATAGGGGCGGTAAGGTGCGGCGGATCCATTGGGGGGATCCGCCCCTTCGTGCGGAAGGGTGTAGCGGTGCAGGGCGTTCTGCCGGAATGTTCCGCAAGGTCTATCCTGGTTCTGTTTCTAGTAGCTGTTTTGTTAATCTGTTGTCTTGTTGATTCATCTCTGATTCTGAAACTTGTTTGGATATTTTGTTGAGTATTCCACCTTGGTTCTTGAGTATTTATTTATGCCTTTTGGTTCGTTATCTTGATTTGTTAAGCTAGTATGGTTGGTTGAATCCTTGGTTATTACTCTGAGTGTATGTTGTGTTCATATCCTGAGATGAACACTGTTGGTGGATAATCCTTGGGGATGAGTCTGAGGTTGGATGTGGAGATGTGAGTCTTTTGAGTATCTTTTGGCTTGTTGAGGGTGAACTAACTATGGGAATCATTTGCCTCTGTGGTTTGGGCTTTTGCCTCTATGGTAATGGGCATCATTTGCCTCTGTGGTTTGGGCTTTCGCCTCTGTGGTAATGGGCATCATTTTCCTCTATGGTTGGGCTTTCGCCTTTGTGGTAATGAGCATCATTTTCCTCTGTGGTTGGGCTTTCGCCTTTCTGGTAATGGACATCATTTGCCTCTATGGTTGGGCTTTATGCCTCTGAGTACTAACTTTGGTTTGGTGGTTGGTATGAGGGATGGTATTGTGGTTGGAGGGTATAGTTTGGTGCTTATCTTTGGTATGATGTTTGTTTGGTTCCTTATGGTTCTTTAGTTGAGTTGTATCCCAGTTGTTATCCGTTATTCCTTGATATATTGCGGTTTGGTGGTTTCTTTGTGAGTAATCTGTTGAGGTTATGATTTAGTTGGTATTCCGTTATAGACTTGTTGCCTTGTACATTCATATTGGATATTGGTTTTACTTGGAGAGTCCTTGGTTTATAGCTTATTCAGCTTCTTGTTGTTGAGTCTCCGTTTTAACTAAGGAACAGTTCGTTGGTGTGTATATTCTATATGGGTGTGTAAACCTATTTACAAGCTTATTATATTATGTATGTTATCACGAGTGTGAGTGTTGGTTGCTTAGCATTCTTTTGCTAATGGTTTTCTAAATGTTTTCCAGGTATGGAGTAGTCTAAGCCGAGAGCGCGCTAGAGCTATGTTATGCTTGCTTAGATTAGATGATGTTTTAGACTCATTTTGGGCCTGTGTGCCTTTGTTTTGGATTATGTATCTTGACTAGTTTTGTTGCTGTTATGTTTTCAGGATTTTATGTTTTGTTTTTGGATAGCTTGTGCATCTAGGCTGTGTTTTACCTAGATATGGCATGACACCCGATAAGTTTTAAATCGCTTCCGCTATAGTATGAGTAGTTGTTGAGATATGCAGCTTCTATGTTTAAAGTTTTAGCTATCTCAGCTTGTGAAAAGTTGGGGTGTCACAGTGGCGCTCCACATGAAGTCGGGTTGCCCAATGACATTATCTAGGGCGATGAAAAGCAAAGAATCTCGCTAAAGCCAAAAGCGGAGAGTAGTCCATGTCTTACAATCACTTTACTTACATGTTGGGTCTTGGCGTATTGGGTGGATAGTTGATTGGTGTGTGTACATCGTTCCCCTTTTCCATTCTCTTACAACTCTCTTGATCAAAACATATGGTTGCCTAAAACATTGTGTAGCTATCTTTTCACACATACGCTTTGAATGGTTTAGTGATTTTCTTGGGGACAAGCAAACTAAATTGTGGAAACTTTTGATAAATGTCAAAAGATACTAGTTTTCAAGGTCAATTTGAAGGTATTTTATGCGTAGTTTGAGCAATTTATGCATGACTTATGAGAAAAAAGCAATAAAATGCCATTTTCATTACAATGATTCTAATTTTTGCATTATGATGTTTTTAAGGAATTATGGATAAAAAAGGTGGCAAAAGCATACCAAAACGATCATTTTTGAAGAGCACGGAGGTTGGATCAGATCATTCCCGTGTCACACGCATCACGCGTGATTCTGGGCATGGATGAGGATTATTTCCATATCACACCCGTGTCATGCACGTGGATTGAGCACAGCACGCTAGGTGCGAATTCTACTTTATAAATATGAGGATCTCTATACATTTTGAGAGTTAGTTTTCATTTTTAGAAGATAAAACTCTTAGAACACTTGCAAAAGTTCTCTCCCTAGCATTTAGCTATTCAATTCTATCCAATTGAATGTGTGTACCCTTAAACTTGAGAAATATAATGCAAGCGAAGTCCGGAAAATGGACTAATTTGGGCATGGTACAAAAAGTGAGCCTAGTGTGAGCTAGTGAGAAATCCCAATTCTCTAGAAAAAGGCATGAGCGATTGTTATGGTAAAATGAGAAAAAGGCAAAGTAATGGCCACTCGAAGAGATAAGATCCGAGAGAAACCATCTTGCTAGGATTTGGGGCAACCATTGCACCGTTTTTCAAACAAGCGTAGAGATCTATGTGATGTCGGTTGTCACAACGAGATCCTAGAAGATCAGAAAACTGAGAGGAGGTGAGCCACCCCTCTAGGATTTGGGCACGCATCACACTGTCTTCAAAAAAGCGTGGCGCTCCACATGAATTCGGGTTGCCCAATGACGTTATCTAGAGCGATGAGAATAAAAGAATCCCGCTAATGCCAAAAGCGGAGAGTAGTCCATGTCTTACCATCACTTTACTTGCATGTTGGGTCTTGGCGTTTTGGGCGGATAGTTGGTTGGCGTGTGTACATCGTTACTCTTTTCCATTCTCTTACAACTCTCTTGATCAAAACATATGGTTGCCTAAAACATTGTGTAGCTATCTTTTAACACTTATGCTTTGAATAGTTTAATGATTTGCTTGGGCACAAGCAAACTATATTGTGGAAACTTTTGATAAGTATCAAAAGATACTAGTTTTCAAGGTCAATTTGAAGGTATTCTATGCGTAGTTCGAGCAATTTGTGCGTGACTTATGAGAAAAAAGTAATAAAATGTCATTTTCATTACAAGGTCTTCTAATTTGTGTATTATGATGTTTTTGAGGAATTATGGATAATAAGGGTGGCAAAAACATACCAAAACGATGCATTTTTAGGAGGCGGAAGTAGGACCAAGTCACTCCCGTGTCACACGCGTGACTTAGGGCGTGATACTTCTCTATATCCAAATCACGTTGTTGTCATGTGCGTGATTCTGAGCGTGGAAGCTGTTTGAACCTATATCACGCGTGATTTTGGGCATGGATGAGGATTATTTCCATATCACGCCCGTGTCACGCACGTGGATTGAGCACACCACTCTACGTACAAATTCTTCTTTATAAATATGAGGATCTCTATACATTTTGAGAGTTAGTTTTCATTTTTAGACGATAAAACTCTTAGAGCACTTGCAAAAATTCTCTCTCTAGCATTTAGCTATTCAATTCTATCCAATTGAATGTGTGTATCCTTAAACTAGAGAAATATAATGCAAGCGAAGCTCGGAAAATGGACTACTTTGGTAGGGCATAGGGCAAAAGGTGAGCCTAGTGTGAGCTAGTGAGAAATCCCAATTCCCTTGAAAAAGGCATGTGGCACCCCAACTTTCTTTTCGCTGAGATAGGCATAACTTAATCATAAAAGCTATAAATCTCATAAACTAACTCTAACATAGCGGAAGCATATATAAAACCTTAAGGGTGTCATGCCACACATAGGTACAATCCATCCTAGGTGCACAGGCTATAATCCAAAACATCAATCCAAAACGGTAAAGACAAAAGTAAATGTCAATACATAAACCATCTCTACGGCTCTCAAGCCCAAAAGTCTAATACAAAAACTAGTCTAAGCATAGCAAAAGGAGACTAGCTCTATCGCACTCTCAGCTCAGACTATGGCATACCTGGAAAACACTCACACTCGTGAGAAACTACATAATATAATAGAGTTTGTAAATAGGTTTACACACACGTATAGAATATACGCACTAACAAACTGTTCTTTATTTAAATCAGAGACTCAACAACAACAAGCTAAATAAGTCACACACCAAGACTCTTCCAATGAAACCAACATCCAATATCGAATATCCAAGACAACAAGTCTATAACCAAGATACCAACTGAATCACAACTTCCACAGAATAATCACAAAGGAACCAACCAAACCGACATATCAAGGAATAACAGATACCAACTGAGGTATAACCTCAACCAAATGACCACAAGGAAACCAATCAAACCATTATAACAATGATAAGCACCAAACCACAACCTCCAAACCACAATACCAACCAACAAACCAACCCACCATACCAACATCACAACACATAGGCATAAACCTAACTACAGAGGAATATGAGCCCAAATCACAGAGGCAAATGATGCCCACTATCACAGAGGCACACAAGCCCGTTAGCACAGAGGTACCCACTTCCCAATCACAAAGGCACAAGGCCCAATTACGGAGGCATACAATACCCTCCCAATACCAACCACAAATAAACCATAATTCCACCAACTAAACCCCAAAGATTCAACAAGATAAGAAATGCTAATAAGGACTCAAGGTCTCCACATCCCAACTCAGATTCATCCACAAGAATCACCCACTAACAGTGTCCATCTCACAATATGAACACAGTGCATACTCAGGATAATAACCAAGGAATAAACCAACAATACTTAACTCAAGAGATCAAGATAAATGACCAAAGAGCATGAATAAATACCCAAGAATCAAGGTGGAATACTCAACAATATGTTCAGGACACACTCCAGAATCAAAGAGGAAACAACAGAGTCAACAGACCACAAAATACTCACTGGAACAGAACCAGGACTACTCTAGCGGAACGTGTTAACGGAGCAAAATGCACCGCCAAACCTCACTGTCCCTTCCCGCGGAACACCCCGGTGGAGCCCAACAGTCCGCCACTCCCTTCTGCATGAACAAGCGGATATCCCCAACGGAGTTTACCATTCCGCCACTCCACACCCCACAGACACGTACGGAACACTTAGACGGGACACATTATACCGCCCAAGTGCACCGCAAGTGCAACCCAACACAGATTCCAGACTCAAAACAGAATACATGATACTCATTTCCAGAATACAAAACATGCTCAGAATACACAGATCACACATCTCAGAAGCCAATAAATCATGGAATCCATAACAAGAATTACTCATACTCATCTAAACACAAAGGATAATGAACACAAGTCCAATAATCCACAAATAAAGGTTCACAGACCATCAAACAAGGCTATAACCCCAAGAAATTCACAAGATTCCAACACCAAGTCATATATATAGATCATGAGTGAAAATAGATTTAGTGAGACATGGATGGTTACCTCTTGGAGCTCTTCTCAACCAAGCAATCCTCAAAACATCTCACAAGGCACCACCTCCTTCTTGATCATCTTTTTCCCAAGAAAGATCCCCAAAAGAATATAATGAGAATTTATAAAAGACTATGAAAACATGATGAGAAATGATATCTTCCTAAAGAGAAATACTTACCCAAGTGCTATAGATCCTAAAAGAGCAATCTTGACTTGAAATCTTGAAGGATGAAGTGTAGCATAAGCTTAGGGTTCTTAGAGGTGAAAGAGTAGGAAGAAATGCATTTTGCAGGAAAAAGAAAGAGATATAGGGTTGTAAGTACAATACTTTTATATGAGTAGGGAAAAACATTACATATATCATGTATGTATCATATTAGGGTATTAAAGTAAGACATAGACTTATTTGTAAGAAATGGGTCATCCATTCCCAATATTAATTTAATGGATATAAATATGGTCCTTCCAATGATTGGGCCATTACATAGTCAATATACTTGTAAGGAATAGAAAGGGTCCAATTAAAGATCATCCCTCACAAAATTAACTCAAGGAATTGGGCCTTGGAATAAATAAATAATTCCAGATGGGAAATATATTTCTATAAAAAGGTCGGAGCCCAATTAAATTAAACTAATTACACGGTAGAATTAATTACCGGGTTTAAGACTTGAATTAAATACAGGGTATTACAAGGCATGTGGGGTTGTTATGGTAAAATGAGAAAAAGGCAAAGTAATGGCCACTCCTACAGATAAGATCCGAGAGAAGCCATCTTGCTAAGATTTGGGGCAACCATTGCACCGTTCTTCAAAGAAGCATAGAGATCTACGTGAAGTCGGTTGTCCCAGCGAGATAAGAATAGAAAACCGCAAAAAACCCAAAAAAAAAAATTCTTGCATTCTTCATTGTGTTCTTGAATCTTGATATTTGTACTTGAGTTTCTTGAAAAACTATCCCACAATAGTTTTCCAATTTTTCCCACCCTATATCAACGAAAACCCACACATCCCAACCACCATATTATCATAAATTCTACCAGTTAGTTCTAGGAGCCATCAATTTGGTAAGATGGTTGAACATGTTCCAAAGCTACCTCAGACGTTAGACCAAAAAATAGATGCTCTAACCTTTGCCATGGAAAGGTTAAGCACTCGAATAACTAATCTAGAGCAAAACCATCAACAAGTGCAACCGTCACTCTATACTAGGGGAAACATTTATGGAAAGGGATGCCTTATCATTATCAACTCAGATCGTTGTATGAATTTGGCTAGTGCAGCCATGGTGGACTACATTAAGTTACCTCTTATCGATCACCCCAACCATATATTCTTATTGATTCAGGGGATGTGAGAGTGACTAAACAAGCTTTTATTCCTTTTATTATTGGCAAGTATTACGATGAGGTTCTATGTGATATTGTGCCAATGCATACTGCACATGTTTTGCTTGGAAGGTCATGGCAACATGATAGACATTTTTGCTATAATGCACTCAACTACACATGCAATGTCACCTACAATGGATTTATACATATGCTTAAGCCTCTCCTTCCAAAACAAGTAGAAGAAATCCAACTAAGGTTAAAGCAAGCCAGCCTTGAAGAAAGAAGAAATCAAAGAGATCAAAGTGGAACCTCCACGTGTGGAATTGGAGTCGCCACTCCAATCCTCTAACTCAGTTTGTAGCCAAACAAAGGGACCACAATCAGTGATACAATTGAAAGGACCAGCCCAAGGTGTCAAAGTGCAGCCTCTCTTGGTATCTAAAATTGATAGTAAGCAAGAGAAAAGAAGGATAAAGTTAATTGCAGCAACTCATGTCAAGCATCCTAAGAGAAAGTTGCATGAGCGTGATAAAGCAGAAAGTGAGCTTGCTTATTTGTCTTTCATTGAAGATTTGGATTCGAGGACGAATCCTTTTAAAGAAGGGGAGAATAATAGGAACCAGCACACAGGGAATCCAATAAGAGTCCATAGTGTGCTCATCACAAGGCCCATCACTACATCCTTAAAGCATCATTGGTGGAAGAAACAAGAAAGTCCAAGAATAATTCCATTTGACAGAGGAAAGAATTATTGTTGTAACCCCTTGGCATTTTCCGTAAGACTAAGGTTCGAAAAATATTTCCTTAAGTCTATGACATTCATGAAAGTATCTCCCGATGCTTCAAAAGAATTATTATAAGTAAGGACAGTAATAATAAGCTGCGATCGTTCGTGCCGGTCACGGACCGTAAAATTTTAGGGACTAGTATTTGGACCCTATTATCCTAGGAAATGGATTATTAGACACCATATTATTATTGTTGAATATCCCAATCAATTAAATCAGCCCATAGCGGTAAAAAATTT
>CM008339.1:25444565-25465932 GCA_002525835.2 Ipomoea batatas
GGAGTAGTGTTTTAATTATGGTAGATTTAATATAGCGTTATTTTTTGTATTAACAAAACCGATCCTTTCTCTATTGCGCAGAAGATTCGCATTCCTGTTGTTCTTTAGTCCGCAACGTTCGCCGTCGATTCGCTTTGCGTCATTGGTGAAGTCGACGGTCGGATGAGAAGTGTTGTAGTCGGTTTTCTTCACGGTGACGTGGACGGACGTTCCTAAAAACTTGGGATCTAATATTTTTTGATACATTTTGACATATCAAAATCTATTATAATTTATTCCTAACAACTCACCCGCACAAAAATACTATCATCACTCTATTGAACCTTATTTACATAGTAAAATTCATTCAAAATAATATAGCAACTACTACTAGGCTTGACATCTAGCTAATAATGTCTATATGCAAAAAACAAAAAAACAAAAAAAAAACAAAAAACAAAAAAAAAACAAAAAACAAAAAACAAAAAACAATAACCACACAAAAACTACCTTACACGAAAGCAGGATTGGCTATAAAAGGAACACCCATCTAGAGCTTGAATAAACGAAGTTTTAAACATGGTAGCATGCCATCAACGTATTCATTGAGATTTTGACCGCTGAGAAATGGAACAAGTTAATTGAGCTTTCCAAAATAGATAGTTTGAGGAGAAGTAAGTTTAATGGAGAAAGAGTGATGTGCTATCTCTTGGGTATTTACTGGGACTAGGAGTGTAGAAGAAATATCTGAGATGGTGTGTGAGGAGGAGGCGGTTTCGCAGATCGACGGCGGCGCAGCATCCGGGTTGGTGGTGGTGGCAATATTGGTAGGGTTATAGCTATGGATTGTTTGATCTACTAATACCAGATGAGAATAATAGTTTTGACAAGAATTTTATTTTGATCAATCCAATTTACAAAATACAGGAAGAGACGAATTTGTAAAAGTCCAAGGATTATCTACTATACTAATAAGAGCCAAAGAGAGTTAGGCCTAAAATGGGTAGAAAAAATGGCGGTCAAATTATTTAATCAAATGGATGATTCAGATGAATTATTTAATCAAATAGATGGTTAATATAATTTAGATTAATATTATTAATAGAGATTACCTAATTTAACCTTACTTTTATGATTATTCGTTAAGTTTTCCGTTAAATATTCTCTTCTCCGTTAATATTCCGTTAACTACTTTTAACTTATCCATTAATTTCAATAAGAAAGGTCTTATGTTCGAACCTCATCTCAATCAAATTTGACATAATTAAGTTTCTCACTCTATTTACTCTTATTAAATTAAATAAATTAGTAGCTACAACAAAAAATGGTACATATGTATTTCTTTAATTTAGAATTATGTGTCTACAATACCTTTATTTGAAAAAATTATTCATTATCAAAAAATTAAATTAAATAAGAGAAATAATTTCATTAGTTATATTATATTGTTTTTATTTTCTCTCATGCAAAGATTCTTTACATTCAAATTTATCAATTGATATTCATTACATTGTCCATTATCTTATTTTTACAATATTTTGTAATTAAATATCAAAGTTATAGTACAAAATAATGTTATATATTTATTTACCAAGTACTTTATTCATACTATGAAAAAAATTTAAAATAATTTGAAACTAATTATATTAACTACTAGGGGATTGGTTGACAAAGAGAGTACTCAAATAATAACCCAACAAATTGAAACGGAATCACTCTATTTTACTTTTATTGAATTATTAAATAAATTAGTAGTTACACAAAAAAAAATGAAACATATGTATTTCTTTAATACCATGAAAAAAATAAAAGAATATTTTGAAACCAATCATATTAACTACTTGAGAGATTTGTTCACAATGAAAATACTCAAATAACCCATTACTCAGCAAATTGAAGCAAACTACCTTTTAATATCTTTGGAATACATAATATTTTCAATTTTCAATTTTTTTTTAAATTTATTTAATCTTTTTTCTTAAACTAAGGATTTCTTTATCCACAATAACTCATTCAACAATAATGGTTAAACCAAATGAATCAAAGCAGAACACCTAAAGGAAAGTCCATAGCTCTTATATCATAATCTCATTGCATGATGTTGTCATCTATGCTACCAACAATAATCAAATTGCAAATAACACACTACCAACAAAAAGGAAGAGAACAAATAGTAAAGATGAAGACAATGACAATGTTACTCAAAAGAGAATTAAGAACACTTAGAAAAATTCAAATTAAAAGTAGTATTTATTTAAACTATCATTTTTAGATCAAATATTTAGACTATCGATTTTACAAGGTTGCAAACATTCATTTTAGTAATAATTATAATGAATTTTCTATATTATCTTGGATTCATATACTTTGAGTTAGATATTTAAATAAAAAAAATCGACATTCAATTATCCATGTATAAACTTCTCCTATATAATCTTGCATTGATATATTTTCAAATATTTATTTAAACATAAACATTGGGCATTAACTCATTTGCGCAATGCGCATATAAAACTAGTATTTAATGATAAAATATAGACTTACAAGAATATAATAAGGAAGAACGAAGAAATTATAATGTGAATAAAATACATAGTCATAACAACAACAACAACACGTCAACATCACCATCCACGAAGCCAGGGGCGGAGGCACACCTTGGGGTAGGGGGGCCTTGGCCCCCCACCCCTACCCCATTTTTAGTAGGAATATATGTATATATATTATTATTATTATATAAAATTTTTACAGTTTTGCCCCCTCTTAATTTTTAAAAAATTTGTTATGTATATATTAAATGAACTCAATATATTACACTTTTCAAAAACGTAAAAATTACACTTTTCGTCCCTAAGTTATAGAATAATTGTAGAATTCGTCCATAATTGGTGGTTGTGCTCATTTTTCGTCCCTAAACTATAATTGACGTCGCAAATTTTGTCATTTTAATAACAGGTTGTACTCACCATTTGTTCTTAAGCTATACTAACATTGCAAATTTCGTCCCTAATGTTTTATTAGTAAAGCGACGGAATTTACAACATCAATTACGGAGTATATCTTAGAGACAAAAAGTGAGCACGACCAACAATAATTAGAGACGAATTCTACAATTACCCTATAACTTAGGGATGAAAAGTGTAATTTTCATATTTTTACCATTGTATATATTTTGTGTTAGGTGAAAATTTTGAAAATAATGTTTGACAACCTTAACGATCGTACTCATATAATTATATATTCATATATTATATTATTGCACATAGTATAATTACAAATAATTATCAGTAATAATCGACACAATCATATTTATGGTGTTTATATATATTAATGTCGATCAATATACTCTATAAATTTGCCCCCCCCCCCAAACCTATTATTCCTGGCTCAGCCCCTGCACAAAGGCATCAACTAGAATTTGAGAGGAAGATAAATATTTTCCAAAAAATTATATAATTTATATCCACACACGGAAGTGTCACAATTGTGGCGTCGAGAATAGCACACGTCTATCATATCAATTTCCAAGTCTCCATAACCTCAAATATTACTCCGTATTACCACTAGCTTCTGTGTATCCAATTAGCATGGATATGAATCTCTCCATGTACTATTATCTCTTCCCTTTGTTCATCTCCATCCTCTTCCTCTACAGATTTCTACTTTCACCTCCCAGAGATAGGAAAAACTTACCCCCATCCCCACCAAAGCTTCCACTCTTGGGAAACATCCTCCAACTTGGCTCCCTCCCCCACCGCACCCTCCAAAAACTATCCACCCACTATGGTCCCCTCATGCTCCTCCACTTCGGCTCCGTGCCAGTCCTCGTCGCCTCCTCGCCCGACGCGGCCAGAGCGATCATGAAGGACCACGACTTGGCCTTCTCCGACCGCCCCGCCAGCAGCATAGGCAGCCGCCTCCTCTATGGCTACAAAGACATCGCCTCTGCCCCCTACGGCGAGTACTGGCGACAAATGCGAAGCATCTGTGTGCTCCATCTCCTTAGCAACACGAGGGTGCAGTCGTTTCGCAACGTTAGAGAAGAGGAAACAAGATTGATGGTGGAAAAGATCAGACAATTATCATCGTGCGGTTCTTTGATAAATTTGAGTGATATTTTCATTGAGTTGACGAATGATATAGTTTGCAGGGTGGCGTTGGGGAGGAAGTACAGTAAGAAAGGGGGAAATAATGGGGAAAAGGATTTCAAGTTGTTGCTAGGGGAATTTTCTGAATTGTTGGGGACGTTTAATGTAGGGGACTATATCCCATGGCTTGCGTGGGTGAATAGAATCAATGGGCTTGATAGAAGAGTGGGGAAAAATGCTAAAGAATTGGATGAGTTCATTGATGGTGTGGTGGAAGAGCACATTGGTTTGAAGAAAGAAGAGGGGGATGGTTTAGACTTCGTCGACATTTTGCTTGATATTCAGAGAGAAAATAAGATTGGCTATCCCATTCACAGAGATTCTGTCAAAGCTCTCGTCTTGGTAATTATTAATTACCCTACACTCTCATTTTAACTGTCCATTGGATTAGCTAGATTTGACTGTCTAGTAATGCTACTTACTCCAAAAAATTTAGTTAATATTCAATTTAGTTATCAATTATAATATTTTTTTTCAATTTAGTCATAAACATAATATTTTTTTTTTTGTCTAATTGGATCTCAGCTCGACTTTGATTATTTTACTTAATTGAATACATTGTAAGTGCAGCTTGGTAATTTACCCTCTATTAATACCTAATTTAGTTATCAACTATAGTGACTTTAATTTATTTAAATTAGTCTTCGAATATAGTGGTTAATACTAAATTTAGGCATCCACTATAATGGATTTAAAACAATCAAAGTTGATGATTTTGATCCAATTAAGTACAAAAAGACAATTAAAGCTAAATCAGAAAAAATCACTATGTTCGAAAACAAAATTTGAATACTCCTAAAATTTCCCCTCTATTCTTTTTTTTTTGAGAAGAAAAATTTCCCCTCTATTCTTTCCCTTGCATTTTCAAATTAGATAACTAACTTTTTTTTTTAACACGTAGTGGAAACAACCAATTTATAAATACCAATAGTTATAAAGTCACATTATTATGATGAAAAATATTAGGGGAAAATAATATTTTACCTGTACGTAACTTAAAGTTTTATGATACGTATAACAATTACAAGTATTACAAGAATAAAAAAAATCTCGAAATAATTATGAATTTATCTATGAAAAAAATGCAATGGGGTGTTTGACAAATAGCTTAGCTGATAGTTGATAATGGATTGACTTAGTTTATAGTTGTTAGTATATTATTATTATTATTATTAATTTATTATAGAATTTATATAAAAATAAACATATGTTCACGGGCTTAGGAAGCCCATAAACACTATTTAGTAATCACATATCTTGTTGCTAATTACCTTCATGGTACTAAACAACGGGTTTATGACTTATGAGCCATGTTGACGGGCTCAAGCATCCCATTGCCTAGTACGGTGAAGAGACAATGAGAGTAACAGGACTGACAAGCAATACTATTGGACGTGTTTGCATATTCTCATTTTTTTTTAAAATTTTATTGGGAATGTTTTGGAGAAAATAATTTATTTTCTCAAAAAGTTACTTTAAACAATTTTTTGAATTTTAGCGTTTTGAAACAATAAGCTGTTACAAAAAAGTTGATTAACCAATTGGCTGATAAGCTATGTTACTAGACATGGCCTATATATTTTATTGATTTAATCACAATTTTTTCCGTAAAGTAAATTTGATTTGTATTGCAATGGTATTTGTTTTCTGTGAGTTAGGATATGTTTGCGGCCGGAACTCACACAGTGTACACACTTCTTGAGTGGACAATGGCAGAACTGATAAAAAATCCTGAAGTCATGAAGAAATTATCAAGTGAGGTAAGAAGATTGAAAACAAGTGGCGATTTAGAAACCATGGAATACTTAAAAGCAGTCATCAAGGAAACCCTCCGTCTTCACCCTCCCATACCATTGCTAGTCCCTCGAAAGGCATTCCATGACGTGAAACTGATGGACTTTCATGTGGCAACCGGCACCCAAGTGATTGTCAATAGTTGGGCAATCGGGAGAGATCCAATCGTATGGGAAAACCCTGAAGAGTTTAAGCCAGAGAGATTTCTGTATTCTAATGTGGATTATAAGGGAATGCATTTTGAATTGATTCCATTTGGAGCTGGTCGAAGGGGTTGTCCTGGCGTGGCCTTTACTGCTAATATGATCGAGCTTGTACTGGCTACACTCTTGCACGAGTTTGATTTTGCATCAACAGAAGATTTGGATATGAGTGAAGGAATTGGTTTGACAGCTCACAAAAAAATTCCTCTTACTGTAATTGCCACTCCGAGGGTTGACTAGAATATGCATTGCATGCACATATGTATTTGCCCTAGAATAATGCATGCTATTTGGAAATTTTAATTTTTGTGCATGACTTGGGTTTTATGCACGCCTTCAAATGCCAAGTATTAAATATTATAATTGTATGATGTGAAGACATGTATAATGGTAAGCAACGTTTGCGTGTAAAAAAACATATATAAAAGTTCTCTAAGTATAAGAAATACTTTATTTCTATTATTGATGACTTTTCTTGTAAAGTCTGGGTCTATTTACTGAAACACAAAAATCAAGAATTTTCTATTTTCAAAAAGTGGAAAATACTTGTTGAGACTCAAACAGGAAAAAGGGTTAAGAAGCTCAGGACAGACAATGACTTGGAGTTCTGTGAGTTAGATTCTAATGAGTTCTGTGTAGCAAATGGAATTGCCAGACACAAAAATTGCTTGGTAAACCCCAGTAAAATAGTGTTGCTGAACATATGAATAGAACTCTTTTTGAGAGAGCTCTTTGTATGCTCTCTAATGTTGGGTTATAGAAACCGTGTGATTTTTGGGCCAAGGTCTTTTCTACTGCATGCTATTTGGTGAAAAGATCTCCACATTCATCCATTGATTTCAAAATTCCAAAGGAGGTTTGGTAAGATAATCCTATTAACTATTCTATCTTAAGAGTTTTTGGATGTCATGCATATGCTCATTCCAGTACGGGTAAATTAAACCCTAGAGCTGTCAAATGCATTTTCCTTGGTTATGCTTCTAAGTCAAAAGGGTATCATCTATGGTCTCTTGATTCTAAAAAAAAATCATTTTAAGTCGAGATATTACTTTTGATGAAAACTTTCTTCTGGAAAAGATTGTGTTGTTCCCAATACAGGTGATAAGTAGAGTACTAGAGAGAATGTGGAGTTCCAGTTGACTCCTAGTGATAGTGTTACTGCTGTTGAAAGTAATACTAAAGATGATGCATCTACTAGTAGCGCACCTCTCGTCGAGCCACAACGAGAGTATTCTATTACCCAAGATTCGCCTAAGAGGACAATTAAAAACCTGGTAAGTATGCTAGTGATGATGAAGTCCACTTGGTTACTTATGCTCTTTAAGTTGCACAGGAGGTTGATGGCAATCCATCCTGCTATCCAAGTGATTGGTTGCTATGCAAGAAAAGATGGAAAGTCTTCATAAGAATGAGACTTGGGAGCTGGTAGAGTTGCCAGAAGGTAAACACCCATTGAGTAGGCAAACATTTGTATTTTTAACTTCATTAAAAAAAAAAAAAAAAAAAAAACTAACCAAGCTAGGGCCCCTCCCAATGTTGGGCCCATCTCGACCGCCCTCAGGGCCGGCCCTAAGGAGTACGTGGATGATGGGAGAATGCTGCATGGTGAGTACATGGTTAATTATACTTGAGCCATACTCTAACAAAATTCCTATAGGTCCTTCATATAGATTATAAACCACATCTAAACCTGCAAAATAGGGCGTGTTTGATTTGAACATGTGAATCGAAGTCATAAGAAGAATTAAATGTTTGATAATTGAAATGAGTTTTTGTGAAAGTAATTTGTATGTTTGGTAGTACGTTGGAATTTGAATGATTGTCAATATTTTTGTTTGGTTATGCATAACTTATAATTAGAATAAAGGTTTTTAAAATACAAAAATAAAAAATCAAGATAGTTGATCATGATGATATTTGAAGCATCAACATGAACAAAAAATCAAAATAAAAATCTAAAAGTACTAATCCTATGTAGTGAGGAGGTGACGAAATAAGGAGGCGATAAAACGAGAATGGATAAGACTGAAATAATTAATGAAATAATAGCCATTTTATATTAGATACTTTTTTTTTTTTTAAATTATAGGGATTATCAAATGTGTTTGAAAAAAATTGTCAACCAAACAATGAAACCTTAATTTGTTTTTCTTGTGCCATTAAACATAATATCTCATTGTAGACATGATTGATTGAAGAAAAATATATGGCTCAAGGCAATCAAAACATCCTTTTCTAAACCTGACAAAGTTGACTAAGCAGGGATAAAAACTGAGGTTTTTTTTTTTCTTGTGCCATTATACATTATATCTCATTGTAGACAAGATTGGTAGAAGAAAAATATATGACTCAAGGCAACCAAAACATCCTTTTCTGAGCCTGAGTTGGCTAAGCAGGCCGGGACAAAAACTGAGGAAATATTTAGTGGCATTCATTCAACAACACCTCAAGCCAGACAACAATAGTTGTACCATGAGAGAAAGGGTATCAAATCTTTGTTGGAGGATGTTTCCGAAATGCTGGGAATGTTTGATATAGGGGATTACATCCCTTGGCTTGCATGGGTGAACAGAATCAATGGTTTTGATAGAAGGGTGGAGAAATTGGCTAAGGAATTGGATGAATTCTCCTGAATTATATGCTTCTAGCGTTTTTTATCCCTAAATCATTCATATAAGTATCCACATTAGTTCCTCAATTATTTTTAAAGGGTCATTTTTACCCTTTTATGTTAAATGGACATTTTTACCCTTAAAATAAGTATTTTGTTTATTTTTAAGTAATAATTTTTTGGAGAAGAAAAATACTCCACTAAAATATATATTTTATGGGTAAAATTATTTTTAAGTTAGTGCTTGATTGCTTGTCAACAGATGGGCAATAGAGAGGGATCCAACAATATGGGAAAATTTTTAAGTCAGAAAAATTCTTAAATTATTCTAACGTAGGTTATAAGGGAATGCATTTTGAGTTTATTCCTTTTGGAGTTGGCAGGAGAGGTTGTCCTGGTGTGGCTTTTGCGATTTCTGTGATTGAGCTTGCGGTTGCTACACTCATACATGATTTTGGTTTTGCATTGAGAGATGAAGAGTTGGATATGAGTGAATATAATGTCTTTTCTATTCAAATTATTTTATCTAATTGACTATGATTCATATTTTGTCATAATTATTTTATAACATTTCAAAGTGTTTTAAAATTTCACCCTACCCAAGTATAGTTTTAGTTATGTCTCTAACTATCTTGTAGTCTATCATAAACATTGTATTGTAATTTATAAAGAATTTTGTATTTGAACAATATTATGGGTGTTTGATTTTTTCATTGACATTTTTAAAGTCATTTGAACTATGCTCACACTCAGATAATTTTCTAAATCCGGGGTAGCTAGTATTAAAAAGTTCTAATTTTGGCATTCTAATTGTCTTGTAATATTAATACAATTGTCTATTAATAAATGAAATTTTATTATTTATTAAACTAGCGTAATGTTTGAGCCATGCTCCTTCACGTAATATTTTATTGCATATTCTATATATTGTCAAACGTTACAATGGAACTCATTCTTGTCGCTAATTTCGTCGAAAAACTGCGACGAAAATATCGGCCATTTTCTTTTAGTGACAGTCCTTAATTCAGTTATAAAATTAGTCACCAAAATGTGGACGCCAAGATTTTGTGGAACTTTTTCTCATTTTGTGCCAAAAATAGCTACGAAATTTAGTTTCATCGCAATATTACTACAAAACACATTCTGTCATGAAACAACAACAGATTACATTCCGTCGCGATTTCTC
This sequence comes from Ipomoea batatas, assembly GCA_002525835.2. Taxonomy (NCBI): domain Eukaryota; kingdom Viridiplantae; phylum Streptophyta; class Magnoliopsida; order Solanales; family Convolvulaceae; genus Ipomoea; species Ipomoea batatas. The sequence continues at coordinate 25,454,487 of CM008339.1, forward strand.
TTGTAGTGAACATTATTATTTATTACAATGAATAATTTATCATGTTTCTAATTGAATGGCTTTTTGTAGAACACTTTAGTTTTAGAATGTTCTTTTGACGTACAACCGCACACGACTCATTTGCACTGTGACATTCAAGTCGCCCTACACATTACCAATAATATGGTATTTCACAAACACACTAAACATGCATGTTGAGATTGATTATCACTTTATACGAGAAAAAAATCAAGCTGGTCAAATCTGAACTACCTTCGTTCCTTCAATTCCAACCAACAATCGGCTGCAGATATATTCACGAAGAGCCTACCCTCACATGCTTTTACAACAATTCTATCCAAGCTCACACATAAAATTTGAGCTCGAGGGGTAGTGTAATGCCATTTGTAAATATTCTTTCTTCATTCTTTGTAATATGATTAATCAATCATAAGATTTTTTTACTATTATTCTCTATGTTATCATTAGAGTAGCTAGTATATATATGCTTAAAATTTTCATTCTCGTATACACAACCAATAAACAATATATTTTTCATTCTCTAACAATACGTTTACCTATAAGCTCTCCAAGTTTTTCCCCTCAAATAATTTCAATTAATTTGCATTATTCTTGTAAATGAATGTTTTTCGCCTTGAGTTTATTTTAGAGAAATTTTATATTTTTTTTTTATAGGCAAATGTTGATTAACATTATACATGTCTTGACATCAAACAATTATAATATTTAATACTTGGAATTTGAAGGCGTGGATAAAACCAAAGTGCAGAAAAATTAAAATTTTCAAATAGGATTATTCTAGGATAAATACATATGTGCATGCAAGCATATTCTACCCAACCCTCGGAGTGGCAATTACAGTAAGAGGAATTTTCTTGTTAGCTGTAAAACCAGTTGCTTCACTCATATCCAAATCTTCTTCTATCGATGTAAAATCAAACTCGCGCACGAGTGTAACTAGTGCAAGCTCAACTAAATTAGCAGTAAAGGTCACACCGGGGCAACCCCTACGACCCGCTCCAAATGGAATCAACTCAAAATGCATTCCCTTATAATCCACATTAGAATCCAAAAATCTCTCTGGCTTAAACTCTTCAGGATTTTCCCATACGATTGGATCTCTCCCGATTGCCCAACTATTGACAATCACTTGGGTGCCAGTTTCCACATGGAAGTCCATGACATTCACGTCCTGGATTGCCTTTCGGGGGACTAGCAATGGTATAGGAGGGTGAAGGCGTAGGGTTTCCTTGATGACTGCTTTCAAGTATTGTATAGTTTCTAAATCATCACATGTTTTCAATGTTCTTACCTCACTTGATAATTTCTTCATGACTTCGGGATTTTTTATCAGTTCTGCCATTGTCCACTCAAGAAGTGTGTACACTGTGTGAGTTCCTGCTGAAAACATATCCTAACAGACAAAGAAAACAGATACCATTACAATAAAATCAAATTTACTTTAGGGAAAAAAATTTAATAGGCCCTGATTAGTAATATAGCTTATCAACCATCCAATTGGTTAATCAACTTTAATTTTTTGTAACAACTTATTATTTCAAAATCTTAAAATTTAAAAAGTTGTTTAAAATAACCTTTTGATAAGTTTTTTGAGAAAATAAATTATTTTCTTCAAAATATCCCCAATAAAAATAAAAAACAACCAGACTGTGCAGACAGGCTCAACAGTCCCGCCTGCCAGTCACATTACTCTAATTGTCTCTTCACAGTACTAGACAATGGGATGCGTGAGTGTGTCGACAGGGCTCATCAGCCTGTTGCCTAGTATCGTAAAGGTAATTAACAACGGCTAGTTAGTGTTTATAAGCTTCCTAAGCCCGTGAACATATGCTTATTTTTTAATATAAATTCTATAATAATAATAATAATAATAATAATAATAATAATAATAATAATAATAATAATAATATCAGCTACTCAAATCCGCTAACAAGTAACAACTATCAACTATGTTAATCTACTATCAACTATCAATTAACAGATATTTGTCAAATAGATCTATAGTATTTTTTCATATATAAACTCGTAATTATTTTGGGCTTTTTTTTTCGTAATACTTGTAATTGCTATACATATCATAAAACCTTATGATACCTATAGGAAAAATATTTTTTACCCTAATATTTTTCCTCATAATAAGAGTTATAATCATTGGTGTTCATGAATTGGCTGATTCCACCATGCATTAAAAATAAAGTTGTCTAATTTGAAAATGTCATGTATGAAAGGAAAGATTAGACGGAAAATTTTGGAGGCAGTATTCAAATTTAGTTTTCGAACATTGTGATTTTTTAGATTTAGCTTTAAATGTCTTTTTTTGTGCTTAATTGGATCATTGACTTTTATGGTTTTATTTATTTGAGTCCCCGCCTACTAAAATCAATGACTAAATTGAAAGAAAATCATTATAATCGATAACTAACTATACTCAATAACTAAATTAGATATCAACCGAGGGTAAATTACTAAGCTACACTTACAACATATCCAATTTGTTAAAATCATCGAAGTCAAAGACCCAATTAAACAAAAGAAGAAATCATCATATTTAAGACTAAAATATTATTCCCCCACTGGGATCCAACCTGTGACCAAGGAGACGGTCAAATCTAGCTAATCCAATTAGACAGTTAAAATGAGAGTGTAGGGTAATTAATAATTACCAAGACGAGAGCTTTGACAGAATCTCTGTGAATGGGAAACCCAATCTTATCTTCTCTCTGTATTTGAAGCAAAATGTTGACAAAGTCTAAACCATCCCCCTCTTCTTTCTTCAAACCGATGTGCTCTTCCACTACACCATCAATGAATTCATCCAAATCTTTAGCAGCTTTCTCCACCCTTCTATCAACCCCATTGATTCTATTCACCCATGCAAGCCATGGGATATAGTCCCCCACATTAAACGTCCCCAATAATTCAAGAAATTCCCCTAACAACATCTTGAAATTCCCCTCCTTACTATACTTCCTCCCCAACGCCACCCTACAAACTATATCATTAGTCAACTCAATGAAAACATCACTCAAATTTATCAAAGAACCAGAAGATGATAATTGTCTGATCTTTTGGACCATCAATTGTGTTTCCTCTTCTCTAACGTTGCGAAACGACTGCACCCTCGTGTTGCTGCGGAGATGGAGCACACAAATGCTTCGCACTTGTCGCCAGTACTCGCCGTAGGGGGCGAAGGCGACGTCCTTGTAGCCGTAGAGGAGCCGGCTGGCCATGGTGTTTGCGGGCCGGTCGGAGAAGGCTAAGTCGTGGTCCTTCATGATTTCTCGGGCCGCGTCGGGCGAGGAGGCGACGAGGACCGGCACGGAGCCGAAGTGGAGGAGCATGAGGGGACCATAGTGGGTGGATAGTTTTTGGAGGGAGCGGTGTGGGTGGGAGCCAAGTTGGAGGATGTTTCCCAAGAGTCGAAGCTTTGGTGGGGATGGGGGTAAGTTTTTCCTATCTCTGGGAGGTGAAAATAGGAATCTGGAGAGGAAGAGGATGGAGATGAACAAAGGGAAGAGGTAATAGTACATGGAGAGATTCATATCCATGTTAATTGGGAGTTCTGACAACATGGATTACACAGAAGCTAGTGGTAATAAGTCTATTTGAAAAGTCTTGGAGACTTGAATGTTCAAATTTAAACCGTATAAGTCTATTTGAAAATTGGAAGAGACGCGAGATTGATTTAAATATAGACATGCGCTCTTCTGGACGCCACAATTATTCTCGGACTTACGTGTGTGGATATATCTTTTTGAAGAGTAATTTTCTTGTGAGACTTTTTTATCAATCACAGAGGTGCATCAAAATAAAAAGGCAAAAACTTGTGTGAGACCGTCTCACCGTGAGATGGGTCGGGTCAAGATACAAATGTAATACTTATACGTACAAATGTCATATTTATATACTCAAATGTAATACTAATTAGGAATAAAATTTTTATTACTTATAAGGGTAAATGTAATACTTTTAAGCAAAAATACAATACTTTTACATTTCGATTTAAAAGTATTACATTTTCCCTCAAAAGTATTATATTTTCCTTTATAAGTAAGGGGCACCTATCAACATTACTTATTATGAAAAATGTATTACTTTTTTTTTTCTTATAAGTAACAAAAATTGTATTCCTAATTAGTATTACATTTGAGCATATAAGTATGACATTTGCACATATAAGTATGACATTTGCATGTTGCTTCGACCCGTCTCATCAATAATGATCCGTGAGACAATCTCACACAAGTGTGACCCAAATAAAAATATACTTCCTCTATTTCATTTTATGTGTCATACTTATTATTCATTCAAATCAACTCTTTCTTCTTTATTTATTTTCTTTATTATTTTTACTTGTTTTTAAATTTGATTGTTTGTATTTAATAGTACTTTTAGTTTAATTTCTAAATATATAAATTTTGTATATTAATACTAAACTTAATATTATAAAAAAAATTGAATTAAAAATAACTTCAGTCAAGCCTCGTTAAGCGAACCAGACACATAAAATGGGACGAAAGAAATAATACTTATATTTAAATATGTAATAGTAATCAATATTATTATTTATAAGAGAAAATGTAATAATTTTGAAAGAAAAATTTAATACTTTTAAATCAAAATATAAAAGTATTATATTTTTCTTAAAAAATATTACTCCGTACATTTTTCTTTATAAGTAACAAATACTTCATTCCAAATAAGTATTATATTTTTCAGTAAAAGTATTATATTTTCATCTTAACCCGACTCTCACAAACAAGGATTCGTAAGACAGTCTCATACTAATTTTTGTCCTTATTGAAATATCACTACAAGAAAAATGCACATAGACAACGGTTAAAAATCGTTGTCTTTGAGGTAAAATTTATGTTGTTGAAGCCGGTGTTGTTGTAAGTCCCGGGCAAAGACAATGGTTTTTAACCGTTGTCTTTTCTAGAAAAGATAACGGTTAAAAACCATTGTCTATTGAGTGTTGTTGAAGCTGGTGTTGTTGAAAGTTATGCACATAGACAAAAAACCGTTGTCTTTTCTATTGTTGAAAGTTATGCACATAGACAAAAAACCGTTGTCTTTTCTAGAAAAGACAACGGTTAAAAACCCACTACTACAAAATTGGTCATATAAGCACAGCTTTACACTACACCAAAAAAGGTGTAGTGGATAGTAGAAAAATTGAATTCAATGGCAATATTGTAAATAAATACATAAGAATACAGTACACCTTTGTTTAAAAGGTGTAGTGGATTCCCAAAAGAAAAAAAACGTGTCAACTTTCCGCTACACCTGTCACGTGAAGGTGTAGCGGAAAGTCAATAATTTTCTTTTTAAAAATATTTTTCTTTTTAAATTTGTAAACTTTAAATTTGTTATCATTCTACAAGTTTAATTAAAGTCTATTTTATTATAAGATATGTACTCAATAATTAAAATAAACTTAAATTTAAAAGATTAATTTGTATTGATAGAAAAATTAATCATAAAAATTTAAACTTTAAACTTTCAATTTATTCTTATTTGTAACTTTGTTTTAGCAATTAACATATTTAAATTTAGTTTTAAAATACATCTAACATAATTTATTTAATATAATTTATTTTATTAAAGTCTATTTTACATCTAAAATAACGTGCAGCCATTTCCATTCCTCTCTCCGTCTTTTTAGATCTGGAACTCTCCATTTCCATTTCTCCTCACCGGGGCAACTAGATCTCCTCTCCAACCATCCAACCATCCAGTGTTTCCAACAAGTCTGCCGAAACTAGATCTACGGCGCAACCAGCCAACCATCACTGAGGGATGTCAACGGAGCGGGGCCGGGGAATGGGGTCCCCGTCTCCATCCCCGAAATTCCTCCCCGTTCCCCGGCGGGGATGGGGAATTATTCCCCGTCCCCGCAGGGATTTTTCGGGGATGGGGAATTCCCGGAGGGATTTTTTTAAAGTTATGTCAATTTTTTTTTAAAAAAAAACTAATATTATGAAAAAAAAACTGAGCCCTAAATCATTAAACAAAGTCCAAATTCAACATACATAGATTAATAAAATTAAAATATTCAAACTCTAAAATTACTACAAATATCCAAAGTTTCAAACAAAAATACATAACTATAAAATGTCCAAACACTTTAAATTGTTTCAAACTCTTTCAAAGTCCAAAATTCAAATATAAATATATAACAAAACAAATGAACTTCTAATGTTTAACTTTTAATTTCTTATATACTTTAGAATCTTCATATATGTTATTTTGACCGTATTAATTGTCTGATGTTGCATGTTTCGAAATAAAATGGAATTAAATATGGTTGCTCAATTCAATGCATCAATTTGTGTATATAATGATAATTGAATCAAATGGAATCACTGTGTGCATATATACTGTTACATATGGAGTACATCCTAAAGCTATGAACATTCTGTGATATGTACGTAGTGTTAAATATATATAATTTGTCTATTGAGTGTTGTTGAAAGTTATGCACATAGCTAGATAACGGTTAAAATCCATTGTCTATTGAGTGTTGTTGAAGCCGGTGTTGTTGAATGTCATGCACATAGACAATGGTTTTTAACCGTTGTCTTTTCTAGAAAAGACAACAGTTGAAAACCGTTGTTTATTGAGTGTTGTTGAAACCGGTGTTGTTGAAAGTCATGCACATAGACAACGGCTAGAAAAGACAATGGTTGAAAACCGTTATTTATTGAGTGTTGTTGAAACCGGTGTTGTTGAAAGTCATGCACATAGACAACGGTTAAAAAACCATTGTCTATTGAGTGTTGTTGAAACCGATGTTGTTGAAAGTCAAAGGTATGGACAACAGTGTTTAACCGTTGTCTTTTTTTATATAAGACAACGACTAAAAACCGTTGTCTACTGTGCGTTGTTAAAACAAGCGTGGTTAAAAGTCATGCCGATAGACAACAGTTTTTAACTGTTGTCTTTGATATATAAGGCAACAGTTAAAAATCATTGTCTATTGAGTGTTGTTGAAACCTGTATTGTTGAAAACTACAAGCATAGACAACGGTTGTTAACCGCTGTCTTATAGATCAGAAACTTAACAAAGGTTATAAATCGTTGTTTTTAACCTGTTTTGATTTTAAACATAATAATATAATAATAAAAAAATTATTCAAACACCATAAATACCAAAGCATCAATTCATTAGTACAATTATCTTCTACAAGTATGTAAAGTATTTCAAAATACATAAGAATTCATCATCTACTACAAAATACAATGAACAATTCTAATCACCAAGTTGAAATATTGTTGAAAAGGTTCTAATCAAATGCATTCCTACTCTTTATAACTTGATACACAAATAGAGCTAATTAATCTAGAGAAGAGACAACAATGAAAAGAAAGAAATCCTCACAGTAAATTAGATTTCCTTCAATTCAGCCATCTTTTCAATTTGGGATGCCCTTTCACTTGTAATAGCTGCAGCCAATTCAAATATTGGCAATTTAAATTTGGGAATCCTTCACTTAATTTACAAAAAAAAAAAAAAAACTTGTGACTTACAAAACTGCGTAAATGATAAACTGCATATAAGCCAGTCAATTATCAACATAACAAAGAATGGTGAACATATATTACGAAAGGAAAAAGAAGTAAACAAAGAATGCAAGCAGTTGGTGCCTAACAACTGCTCCTGTTTGAAAATTTACACACCTGAGACTCCAAAATTGATTTTCTCATACACAGTGATACAAACACAGTAAATCCATTGTTTATTTCTCAAAATTTTACATAAAAATATTAATCAACAATTAAAGAAAACTTTAAAAATTTAAAACACTGTCCAGATTCGGCATTTAATTTGCAAATACTAACAACAGAGTCCAGCGAGCCAATAGTAGGAAATATGTAAAACTTTAATTAAAATCAAAAGACTCGCATCAATGGGCCAATGACAGCATATATATAACGTATGAAATCAATTTTAATTTTAATATGTAAAAAATAAAAATTTACTTTTTTTTTTGAAAATAAAAATTTACTTTGAGCCTTGAGTTACATTGTTTGTGGCTGTGGAGTGGAGATCGTCGTCTATGGCGGTAGAGTAGAAAGCAAGCAAATTCCTTCGTTTTGAATTCCATCCCCCGTATTTCAATTTCATGAATTTTAGGAAGAAAAAAATAAATTTGAGACAAAATTGCCCCTCTTTTTTTTTTTAACATAAAAGTGATGTTTGACCCCTCTCTTTTGATTATAGCGTGTCTTTTTTTTCTACTTTCAACACAAAACGTCAATCAGTACAACCTCAACCAAATATGTTTTCTCAAAACTCCCTTATTTACATCGTGTTATATAAAATTTCAAAAGTAAAATTTGAATTTGGTCATTAAGGATTTATAATAATAATAATAATAATAATAATAATAATAATAACAACAACAACAACAACAACAATAATAATAATAGGTATGGACATTTTGGACTTTATACTACTTATTCTCTTTCAATTCTCATGTATACCAAACATTGAAATTAAAATTCTCAGTAATTCTATTCCTGCAAACCAAACAAAGGAATTTAAATTATCACTTTATTCTCACATTATTCATGTCTCATGGAATCGCAATTTATTTCCCATCTAATTCCCTCCTTCCAACCAAACGCTCCGTTAAATGTCATTTTTAGCTCACTTTAAAAATTAACTTTTCATTTACCTATTATCCATTTTGAGCGTATAACATATTATATTATCATTTTGAGTATATAATATATTAAATCCCACATATTATTTAGAAGAACCCCAACCCATTTTAATCTAACCCAAACCAAAAGTGAAACTCTCACTTAAAATTATGTCAAAATAATCACATTAAGGCCATGTTTGGTAAATGGTTGTTAGCTGATTGAGTTGGCTGTTTGGGGTAGAAGGTATGATTTGTTGATAACATTAGCTGATTGTAGAAAGTTGTTTGATAAATTAGTTGTTAGCTGATGGCTGTTTGGTATAATTTCTTTTCTCAAAAAGCTAATATTGAAAATGCTACTTTGATTAGCCTTTTGAATTTTAGCATTTTGGAGTTACAAAAAATTTATTAACTAAACACTTATATTGATTTTTTAACCAAGTCAAACAACTAATAGTGGTCAAATAAGCCAAAATTGACTGGCTAATTATTTACCAAACAGGGCCTAAATATTATTTTTTGCTATTTTTTAATAAATTGTTCTAATAAAGGCTTGTGACTTGTGCGGATATATATAAATGGGAAATATTTGTTCATATAAGCTCACACATCTTTGTCGCATTCCTTCGTGTTGAACGAATGCCACTCATCATTTCCTCTGTTTTGTCCCTGTCTAGCCAACTTCGTCTGGTTCAGAAACCGGAGATCCAAGGCATTTTATCAGATCCATAAAGATGAGATTTTGGTATCCATTGACATATCAACCGGAGATCGAAGGCATTTCATCAAATCCATAAGGATGAGGTTTTGGTATCTGGTGAGTCCAGGGCCGTATCTGAGCATGTCTAACATGTACAGTCGCACAGGGCTCCCAATTTTTGGGGGCCCCATATTTAAAAAAAAAATTGTATGTATATATAGTTTACAAAAAATTAGGCTAAATGTATAAAGATTGGACCAATTTGTGACAAGATGAAATTGAACCCATTGACAATTGCTTTTAAAAATCAAATATATATATTGCTAATTCCAATATATTTATATATTTCCTAATCTAAATCTCTGAAATTACTGAACGATTATCATCAACTGCAATAATAAAAACTTCAATCTAAAAATAAAAGTAGAATAATACAATCACAAACCCTAGAGACAATACAATAAACGAATAAAAAACCTGAAATTAATGAACTGTGATCAATAACAATTAGCAATTTCGCATCAATCACACTAATCGTAGAAACACTTATTGCAACTATATGTTATTTGATCCATGGTCATGTAGAAGATCACATAATGAATATGGGAGACGATGAGAAGACAACCAAAGATGAGAGAAGTTGAGTATAATATCGCAATCGCAACGAAGATGACACTACATTAATCTTACTGGAATTTGTTGTCCATGGTTAACTGAATCGTTTTTTTCTTTCCGATCCATAGTGCTACATAGACCATGGTCCATAGTATAATTTGCCTTGATATATATATGGCATTAAAAACAATTCTGAGTGTATACTTTAGAAACTATTTTTTCTAATGCGCGATGCATCAAAATAAATATTTAGTATTAGTACTCAATGTTAAATTATAGTTATATTGCAATTTTATTTTAAATAATAGTATATAAATTTTAAAAATTCATTAAATTCATAGTTATATTACTTATATAGAATTTGTATTATATTAAAAAGTATAACCGATAATTTGGGTAGTAGTTATGGTATGATTAATAATTGTTAAAGGAAGAATTTTATATAATAATAAATTATTAAATACAACTATGGTAACATTTAATATATGCTAACGAAAATTTAATAGTGTAAAAGTAATTTTGTTGGATAAAAATGATATTACAATATTTGTAATGCAATGTACAAGTCAATAAACATAGAAATAAAGGCATAAATCAGTGGTACTATACTAATATGAATTCACTTTTATATATTTTCTAAATATTTATTGAAATTAGGAAACTAGTGCCCTAAGTCCAATTACTTATGAATGATTTAAAGCCAATTTAAATGATAAGCAATGAACACAATTACTCAGGTTCATGTTTCCTAATCGAGTACAATTATTCAGGTTCACGTTTCCTAATCGAGTTTGTTGTTTAAACAATGATCATGTTGATTTACTTGACTTAGAGTTGTGATTCAATCAATTAAGAAGAATGTCAAGTCACTCAGTTTAGCTCTCTAGATCGATCTTCTCAAGATGTATATTGATTTCTCTCTGTGTAATTCCAACGACTGCTTATGAAAAGATGATAGAATAAGGCTTAAGTACTCTTCTCTTACAAGATTTTCAACAGGATATCTGTTTTGAACTTTAGCTCGAACTATCTCTTTGACTAGTTCAATTAATCTTCAATACTCTGAGTCTGATATGAGACCTGCTTGAACTAACTCTTTATGTTAGTACAAACTCTATCTACCTAAGTAGAGGGACTAAACTACATCTTGAACAACTTCTATGTTCCATAAAACATTAACAACACAAAGGGGTAATAAAATAAAGATAGTTCTTTTATAACTCCTTTTTCTTAAGTGACTATTTTATTAACAATCTTCCACTTTGTTAAGTTTATGGCAATGCACTTTGTTCATGCAAAATTAATACCTAAAATTAAAGCAATAATGTTGGACAGCAAAAACCATCAAGTCCTTTGATTGACAATAAGATAGAACCTAACATAAAGTTCCTGAACACACTTATTACAGAGAAATTTTAACTAGAAGACTAGGTAAAAAAAAAAAAAAAAAAAAAATGGA
>CM008339.1:25473528-25485153 GCA_002525835.2 Ipomoea batatas
AAAAAAAAAAAAAAAAAAAAGAAGTATGTCCAATATTGGACATACTTCTAAATCGTAATCTTCATGTTTCTTTCAATATAATTACAAAATGTGTTACATGTTCTCACCCTGACCAACTCTCTTCTATCTATCAAACATTTTGTCACTGACAATAAAAGTCATTAAATTCATAGTTTTAGAATTCATATTATATTAAAAATTATAGCTGATAATTTGATTAATAGTTATGATATGATTAATAATTCTTAATAGTCCCCTATATCAGACATTCCCATCATTTCATAAACGCCCATGAAAGAGTGAGAAAATGAGTGATTGTAGTCCATGAAAGAGTAATAAGCAAATGAGTAGTTTTATTTTTGATAGTTTAAGTACAAGATTTGAGTGTGTTCAATTCCTTACTTGTCACAAGTCTAGTATTTATACTAATAAGTATAACGGGTATGATAGTATTTATACTATTGCATGGAATGGATTTGTTATAATATTTTAAGAATGTTTAGATCGTCCTTGCTTGCTTGAATTAGAGCAAATAATTGTCCAATTAGCCATGCGATGCATTTATAAATTTTTTATTATATATATAGATAATAAAAATAAAGATGAAATTATAAAAAATTTCAATATTTAACGTGTACATTTATTTGATTATAAGATTAGTGCAAAAGTATTACTCAATTAATTGAATAATATATGACTTGTTTGTCTATAATTATCTTTAAAAGATCGATATGTAATATGACTTGTGTAATTATATTAATACTAAAATAAATATAGGAAAAATGAGAAATAATTTAATTATAATTATTATAAAAATAAATTCAACGACCAATATTTAGCTTAATTACCATAATAATTATTAGGCAATTATTATTAGTCAATTACACTAATATATGTGCAATTATACTTTTATACCTTAAGTATATTCATTTTCACTATATCGCATTTAGTTTTTCTTCCTCCTCCACATTTGAATAAATCAATTTTAATTATTATAAAAAATATAACAACCCATATTTAATTAATTTTTAAAAGTTTAAATAATTTAAAGTTTTCACATGGAAAGTGTAATTAATTTTTTAAAAGGTTTTTAAATAATTTTAAGTCACTTTGTAATATCCTTTTCATTTTTCAATTTGCCTAATTTCCATTTCCTTTTCCATTACAATCTTTTAATATTTTTAATCAATTAGTAATATCAGTTTTTCTTTATTAACTTTATCTTTACTATTGTTTGGGCGTGAATTTTACAAAGGATTATTTTATTTTTATTAATAATAGTATAGATATAGAAGTATAGATAAGTATTCGAATTATTATTGTTAGTGTAAATAATAATTAATAAATTATTTTTTCTTATAGAATTACGCAGAATTTTTTATTATTATTCTCACAATTATAATGGTTTAATTATTCTCATAATTTGGTAAATAAAATTTTGTTACCAATTAAACTTTATTATTTTTTTACCAATTAATTTATAATATTATTTTGTGTGGAAAAGTTGAAGGGAATGATTTTTCTTTTATTAATACTACTAGTTTTCCACGCGTGTTGCGCGAATAAGATAATGACCAATGTTTATTTTTAAATAAGTACTTCAAAGTATATCAATACAAGATTATGTAGGAGATGTTCATGCATATGTAATTGAATGTTGAATTTGTTTATTTAAATCGGTAATTCAAAGTATATGAATGCAAGATAATATATGAGATGTTGATTATAATTGTCACTAAACTAAATATTTGCAATTTTGTAAAAATGTTAATCTAAATACTTAGTCTAAAAATGATAGTATAAATAAATACTACTTTTGGTAATAAAAATTTATATATTTTAAATCATATTAATAAAGAAATACGATTTACCTTTAAAATGAACAATTGTGATGTAGTCCAAAAAATATTACGGGATAGTTTTAAATGTCTTCTTTGTCAATAAATCCTCCTCAAATAGTTAATATTTGTGAAAACCCTCAAATAGTTAATATGATTAGCTTCAAATTATTTTTTATAAATTTTTTCTATGTTATTAACAGAATACTTGGTAAATAAATATATAACATATATTATTTTGTATTATAACTTTGATACGGAGTATTTAATTACAACATAGTGTAAAAAGAAGACAATGAATATAATGTAGTGAATATAATTAATTAATCAATTTGAAGGTAAGAAATCTTTGTATTGTAGAAAATAAAGACAATATAACTAATTAAATTAAATCTTTTTTTTTAATTTTTTGATAATGAATAATTTTTATAGTAGAGAACAAAGACAATATAACTAATGAAATTATATCTCTTTTTTAATTTTTTGATAATTAATTTTTATGGTAGAAAATAAAGACAATATAACTAATGAAATTATATCTCTTTTTAAATTTTTTGATAATTAATTTTTATGGTAGAAAATAAAGACAATATAACTAATAAAATTATCTCTTTTTTAATTTTTTGATAATGAATTTTTTTTAATAGAGGCATTGTAAACATCGAATTCTAAATTAAATAAATGCATATGTATTATTTTTTATTGTAGCTACTAATTTATTTCTACACTTATAATAAGACTCAATAATGTTACACCCTTAACTGGAACTAAAAAAATGTTGGTGTAATAGTCTGCTATAGCATATTGTACTTTGTATTCTTCTTATTGTGCAATCTCCAATTAAATTCCTAATATATCCTAATCTTTTATAATTTTACCAAATTCTTTCCGTTAAATATAACGAAAGTTTAACATTAAATTCTTTAGGCAATTTGTTTCTTTAGTGCAGTTTTGAAACAAATTGGAAATATTCTATAATACAATTCTGTATAGATTCCTAACTTAAAATTAGAATATTGAAGTCTTAATAGAATTTTATAATACAATTTGTATAGATTCCTAACTGAATCATTATTCTACCCAAAACAACAGTATATAAATCCCTCCCCTTCTCACCGATATTCACCCAAAACTAAACCTAACATATTCTGCAACACACCATCTACTTGACATTCTATAGGTATGATTGTCAAAATATTATCATGCCAATTCTATTATTTGTATTTGTACTCATAATGATTATGGTTTTTTTTAAATCAATGATGGTATACTCATTAATTAGTATAACTTCAATATCGTTATGTAAATATGTTTATTATATAATATGTTCATCTATACTTGTATCCTCTATAATCTACAGATTTTAGTTACTCCTCACTCCCTAATCTATGGTTTTTGAATTTATGTTGTGGTTCCCATTATATTATTTCATAACATCCTTTATAAACATATTTCCCATGGCACAAGGATATTAGTCATGACAAATACAGTAAAGTTAATTGATATTGACACACAAACTGTGGGCTGGAGTTGTACAGTTCATGTCATTAAGAAAAACGAACCAAAAAACACTATTGGAACGCCTGAGAAAAAGTATATGCATGCTCATCGTACTTGAGGATGAAACAGTAAGTAAATAGTAATAAATTTCTCCCATTATTATTATTATTATTATTATATTTTTATCATTGTTAGTATTATTATTATTATTATGAAGATGCTCTAGCTCATTCACCACCAACATCATTGTAAATGCTACATCTAAATGCAAGGAACTTGGGTTCAATCAATAGTGTTTGATAATGACATTGGAATGTATGATATCACTTTACAAACCAACAAATGGTACATCATCTCAAATGTCATTGTCAAACCTGTTCGGACGAACTATAAATTACTTGATCACAAATACAATTAAACATGAATTTTAAATGGTCGGACCGGTGTCCAAATAAGTGACAATGATGACACGCCATTTGCTCCCATGTAAGTGGTTTATTTGTTTCTACTTACTTTAGTTGCAATTTAGTTATTTACAATTTTGTTATGTTTTATTAAAATATATAAGAATCGAGACTATTTTTTTTTTATTAATTTAGCATTTTTTTCTCTCATTATTATATGACTACTTTAACCAATTAAGGAACACTAATTTTAAAATACGCATTAGGCATTGGTTTAATCGCGCATGTGATAACTAGCAATTTAATAAGAGTAATAGAGTGTGGTACTTACTTTTCAATAATATACTCTAAAATATTCGTAGTATATATTTAACAATTATTATGTCAATTCTGATTGGGATGAGGTTCGAACCTAAGACTTTTTTTTTATAGAAATTAATGAGTAAGTTAAAAGTTAACGGAATATTCCGTTACTAAAGTTTATACTAATGGGATGTGGGGTTATTTAAGGGAAGAACATAATATAATAGAGGGTAAAGAAGGAAAATCATTAAAAATTACTAAAATCAAAATAATATGAACCATTCGTTTTAGTAAATATTTTTTCTTCCTGTTATAACCCTAACTTTATTGGCTCTTATTAAAATTGTAGATTGATACGTGAATATAGAAATAATATTACCAATTAATAGATATTAGTTAATTTCCATTTTACATTTTCTTACCAAATACGCATTATTAATTGTTTGACCAATAACATTTTCAATTAATTGACTACAAAAGTTTGGGCTGAAAAATGAAATAGGAAGATTTACTTGTATATATAGTATATAGATAGACCTGGCAATTATCGACACGACCCGTTAACACGACACGAAAATAACGGGTTAGTGTTTAGCCTTAACATGTCCTGGGTCGTTAACGGGTTGACCCGTTAAGAACCCGTTATGTTTTCGTGTCTTAACAGGTCAACCCGTTAAACCTATTAAGAACCCGTTTAACCCGTTAATATTATCGTGTTAACCCGTTTACACGAACCCGTTTACACAGACACGTTTAGAACCCGCTAAGAACCATTGTCATTACAAAATATATCGTGAACATGATTAAGAATGAATTTACTACATTAGGCCAAGATCATACACCAATTATTGATGTTCGACAATATGAAATTTGAATGTTTATTGTGTTCAATTTTATTCTAAAAACTAGTATGAACTTCTTTAATTATGATTTTTTGATGTTATTTTATAATTTTATGAATGTTATAAATTGAATATTTTTTTAGTTTGTTTGATGGATTGGATTCTATGTTTTATTTATTTATTTATTTTTATAATTTAGCTTTAAATTTTAGTTTTTAATATATCAATAAATTTTTTTCGTGTCATATCGTGTCGACACGATTCGAAACCTGTTAACAAAACGTGTCTATCGTGTCAACCCGTTAACAAATCGTGTTCGTGTACGTGTTACAATTTTGAACCCGTTAACCTTAACGTGTCGTGTTCGTGTTTAGCCTTATCGTATTCGTGTCGTTATCGTGTCGACCCGTTAACGAACCCGTATACACGAATTACCAGGTCTATATATAGATAAGTACAGCAGCGCAGCTATGATCAATACAATGGGCCCTATAATAACTACAACGCTCTTCTCAATAAGTGTTTGGTGCTCTTCATAAACGTTACTCCTTAATGAAACGATGCTCTGTAATAAGTTGCAACTATTACATTTGATTGCTTTTATTATTGTGCTCTTATTCCTAGCTTATGTCCGGACTCCGGATCATATCCAATTATCAGGCCCTCTACTCTTAAGCTGTCACTGTACTCCCTCCCTAATGTCACCCTACATATTATATTATTCATCTCAATAGTTCCATTCACACCGCGTACCGCTTGGATTACACAAAAGGTGATGGAATAATTAAGACCAGGTACGGAGCATGGACGGAACAAACCGGGAGCGGAGCGGGCACGAGGATCCGGGGTCAGCCCTCAGCCACGGGCTGACCTTGACTCGGCCGAGATCAGCCTCGGTCGGGGTTGGCCGCGGCCGAGGTCAGCCTCGGTGATGGGTCTTGGGTCCGCGCGCGTCCGGGTCTCACGGCAGAGGTTGCGGTCTGAGCTGTTGGGCGCGCTTTCCCTGCGATTCTTCCGGGCCTGTTAGGCCTAAAGCAAATATAAAAGCATGCAGTTTGTCTTGTTAGGACATCTACACTTATTCTTATCACTCTTGTCTTTTTATTACACAAGCATTGTTTGTAATGGTGTTATCCATTATTTAATATACATTTATCCCGCGGTACACTTTGACACATTACTTGTCATACCCCCTTTATTTAATCGGGTTTAGTAATTCGGACCACCCGGGTTATTAAAATCCATCAAAAGGTATGTATAAATAATTGATTGGTAGTTATAATTTGATTCTGCATAACATTTTAAAGTATCAAAATTTGTAAAGTTATGCTAATAACCACAAAAATCTATATGAATATAATGAGGCTCAAATTTAACTTACAGCTTGTGATTAATGATCCCTGCTGGAATCTTCTATTCTAAAGTCACTATGATATGCCACTCTACAGCCAAAATGGATGAAATAGATCCAATAAAGACTTGTGCGGATGTCTAATAACGTAAGTGGAAAATATTTGTCCATAAGCTCAAGCATCTTTGTCGCACTACTCCTTGCTGAATGAATGCCACTTCTTTCCCCAATTTGTCCTTGTCAGGCCAACTGCAAACTTTATTTCGTTTATGCTGGTCAAATGGTTTGCTTCATTTTCTTCACTTGAGTGGGGATCAAACTCCCAACTTTTTGCTCAAAAGACGAGATGCTGAACCATCACGCCAACCATATTGGTTGTTAAAGATATAATATATAAACATAAAATGTTGTCTAATTATCAATTTAAATTTTTAATTGAGATAAAATACATACTTTAATTTGGTATCATAATTAAATCTCATGCAAGAAGTGTAAAAGGAGACTATTTATCTGGTCTATGTGTTGCTTGAAGTCTATTAATAAGTAATCGGCTCGCACACATGAGAGCATCTTTTGACGTGACTTTTAATTGCTACTGTGATGGTTAGCTTCCCACAAGTGACGATTCTCCCTGGACCAGCTCCCTGCCTCTCGGAGTGAACACGAGTGGACCCGGACAGTTAAACAGACGGGAAAAGACTCGGTGGATTTACCAAAAAGAAAAAAAAAAAGTACACATTTGACCTAGCTAGTATTAAATATGTTTTCAATTTGACATTCTAAATGCCCTATAGTAATATTTGGCCATGCATGCTCAGACAAATTCTAATATATTATTGATATACGATTAATATTTTATGTTTCTAATGGAAATTTTTTTATTGAGTGCTTTTATAGGTAGAGGCGTAGAGCAAGTACTTGTCAGATTGTCTCACAAATTTTAGTTTGTGAGATGAATTTGAAATATAAATTTGAGCCCCGAAACAAAAAATATGAATTTAATTTAATTCATTTTAAATACCTATATTGCAAATATTATACAATGGACCAATATTACCCAATTAACATATTGCGCAAATAATATATATTTTTTTAATACTACTCGGTTATAATGCAGTATCTGTTCATAACTATTTTCTCAACCTATCAAAATACAAATAGCCAATACCGCCTCCACTGAGGCGAGAGCCCACCCCCTTCCATATGGGAGTGCAACCGGGTGCCACTAGACCACAAAGTCTTGGCACCTTTAATACAGTTTATTAATTGAATGTACATAATCTATCAACTGTAATTACATAATATTTTAATTGTATGTATGTAATTTGAATATCGTTTTGAATCAAGATCGACAATGTAATATGAACATTGCTACATGGTATAATTGTACCCTTTTACCGTTGCTGTCAAGGTTGGTGCACAATACTGTCCTGTGCAATGCAATTCAATGTTTGAGTTATTTGCAAAATTACCGCCCAATTTTTGACTCACCATTGCTTTAGTGTCTTTGATCTTTATAGATGGACGGTTAAAATTAATTCTCAATTCTTTATTTGGGAGCAGGTTCTTACTTGAGCATGTCTTTTATATACAGGATTAGGAGAACTAATCTCATATGTCCATCTAAAATGATCAATGACTTAAAAAAAATGATGGATTATTGTAATTACAGTTGTCCATTTCGAATGCTAGTCAATGCATTTGAAAATTAATTGACAGTGAAATTGTAAACAAGTTTGTAAATGCACAATCAGTTATCTGTGAATGCACAACCAATCATTACAAGATGTACAATCGTAATTAAATAAATTTCACTGCATTTTTAAATATAGAATAGTTAACAGGGCATTTGAAGAATGTTTTCATATGCACAATTAGTTATCTGCTAGTGTACGTACAATCAGGCATTACAAGATGCACAATTATAACTACAAAATCGCCACCACATTTGTTTCCCCTATATATATATATATATATATATATATATATATATATCTCACTGTTTTACATCTTGAATTTTTACATACATAAATACGAGTATAATATCTATCAAATTAAAAGTACAAAAGAATGTACTAATAGTAAATCTTATATACTACAATTTATTATCAATAAAAAATATATTGTTAAAATTACGAAATGGACTGTCGCTCAGATATTGCACTAGTGTGATAAATTAATATTTTTCATTTATAATTAAATTATATTATATTATTATAACTGGACAACTTTTTTAATACTAGCTGCTAGCGCAAATACATTACTTTGATCTTGCCAACCCTTCGAGGAAAGTAAATGATATAACAAAGAGTAAAACAAGAAAAATTAAAAATAAATACTAAAATTAAAATAATATAAACCATTAATTTCAACAAACAATTACACCAATATTTTTTAATCCGTTATGCATCTAACTTTATTGTATATTGTAGATGTAGATATTATTATAACATGACAACTTTTTTTTTTGTACTAGCTGCTAGGGCAAATACATACTCTGGTCTAGCCAGCCCTTGGAGTAGCAATTACAAAGAGAGGAACTTCCTTGTGACATGTCAAACCAATTGATTCACGCATATCCAATTCTTCTTTTCCCAATGCAAAATCAAACTCACATAAGAGTGTAGCAATTGCAAGCTCGAGCACAATAACCCCAAAGGCCACACCAGGACAACCCCTTCGACCAGCTCCAAATGGAATCAATTCAAAATGCATTCCCTTATAATCCACATTCGAATTCAAGAATCTCTCTGGTTTAAATTCTTCCGGATTTTCCCATATTTTTGGATCCCTCCCGATTGCCCAACTATTGACAAGCACTTGGGTGCCGGTTTTCACATTGAAGCCCATCACTTTCACGTCTTGGGATGCCTTGCGAGGAGCTAGCAATGGCACAGGAATATGAAGACGAAGACTTTCCTTTATGACGGCTTTCAAGTACTGCATGGTTTCTAAGTCTTCATTAGTTTTGAATTTTGTTATGACCTTATTTTGTAATTTCTCCATGGTTTTGGGATTTTTTATCAGTTCTGCCATTGTCCACTCAAGAACTGTGTAGATTGTGTGAGTTCCCGCTGCAAACATATCCTAATTTACAAAGATCACAAATTTTCAATCATAAATTTTCAAGTGAAATAGGGAAGAAAATATGTTAAGCAATGTGACTTGTAGTAGAGTATTATAGAATGTTGGGAGAATTGTATATTACCCCAAAAAAAAACAATATTGTATAATTTAGGGGATTAGATTTGGTTGTATTATACGGAGTAACAATTATAGGATTGTCTCTACTTGTTGGTTGTGCTTACTTCTCGCCCTTAAATTAATTATAACTTACATTTTAAAATTATATTCGTCTTTTTTCTAATAGACGTACCATGCTCACTTCTCGTTTCTAAGTTATAACTGACATTGCAAATTTTGTTCCTAATGTGTTAGAAAAATGACAAATTTTGCAATGTAAGTTATAGTATAGAGACGAAAAGTGAGCACGACTAGCAAGCTAACTAGAGACGAATCTTACAAGTACTCTACAATTTAAGACAAAAAGTGCAATTTTTTTCATTAAAAATAACACATTTAACTACAAAATTATCTAAAAAACATGAAACATCCCATAAAAGAAATGCATAATTAATTTTTTGTCAATAGAAATGCATAATTAATACTCCCCCGTCCTATTTTACATGTCATATTTACCATTCATGGGTCAAATCAACTCTTTCTTTATTGCTCATTTTCTTTAGTAATTTTTTATTATTTTTAAATTTAACTTTTTGTATTTTTTTTTTGAGAAAGTTTTTGTGTTTTTTTTTTTTGAAAATCAAGTTTTTGTGTTTAACATTACTTTTAATATAGTTTCTAAATATATAAATTGTATATATTAATGTTAAATTTAATATTATGAAAAATTAGATTAAAAACGAATAGAAAACAAAAATGAGAGGGACACAGTAATTACCAAGATTAGAGCTTTGACAGAATCTCTATGGATGGGGAAGCCGATGGTATTTTCTCTCTGTATTTGAAGCAAAATGTCAACCAAATCTAAGCCATCTTCCTCTTTTTTATTCACAAGGGAGTGCTCTTCAATTACAGCCTCAAAGAATTCATCCAATTCTTTAGCCAATTTCTTCACCCTACCATCAAAACCATTGATTCTATTCACCCATGCAAGCCATGGGATATAATCCCCTATATCAAACATTCCCAGCATTTTATAAACTTCCCCTATCAAAGGATTCATATCCTTTTTCCCATTTTCATCATCACTGTATTTCCTCCCTAATGCCACCCTGCATATTATATTATTGGAAAACCACATTAGAATATCACTCAAATTTACCAAAGAACCACACGATTGTTTGATCTTTTGGACCATCAATTGCGTTTCCTCTTCTCTAACGTTGCGAAATGACTGCACCCTCTTGTTGCTGAGAAGATGGAGCACACAAATGCTTCGTACTTGTCGCCAATACTCGCCGTAGGGGGCAAAGGCGACGTCCTTGGAGCCGTAGAAGAGGCGGTCGGTAATGCTGGATTTGGGGCGGTCGGAGAAGATCAAGTCGTGGTCTTTCATGATCTCTCTGGCCGCTTCAGAAGAGGAAGCGACGAGGACCGGCATGGAGCCAAAGTGAAGCAGCATGAGCGGACCATACTTCTTGGATAGTTGGTGGAAGTAGCGATGAGGGTGGGAGCCAAGTTGGAGTAAATGTCCAACTATTGGAAGCTTTGGTGGTGATGGTGGTGAGGTTCTTGTATCTTTGGGAGATGATGAGGATGAGAATATCAATTTGCAGAGGAAACAAAAGAAAATAAACAAAGGGAAAAGGGAACAATAATCCATGAGATTCATCTCCGTAGTTCCGTTCAGACTTCAGACCACATGGATCACACCAAAAAGGGTATATATATATATAAACAACCGTGGGTATGAGTGAGGCCGTCTCACTCGTCTCAATGCACGGATAGAATTTAATAAAATGAATGATAAATCTTAATATATATATATATGTATGTATGTATGTATGTATGTATGTATGTATGTATATATGTATGTATGTGTATATGTATGTATGTATGTATATATGTGTATATGTATGTATGTATGTATGTATATATGTATATATACATGTATATGTATATGTATATATACATGTATATGTATATGTATATATACATGTATATGTATATATATATATATGTATATTTAAATGTGACCGCGCCTTCCCGTGCGGTCGGTGCGGTATACACCACTATGTATATAAATATACATCATTCAATATTAAAAATGCACCACAATGAAAATATACAAAAACACCAAAAAATACATTTACACACCCAAAATAATGCACCATAACTCCCCTGCCCCTAATGGCATTTCCTAA
>CM008339.1:25524873-25542693 GCA_002525835.2 Ipomoea batatas
TTGCTATTTAGGCCCATATAATTTCGAGTAAGCATTTGATTATGTTTTAAAATACAATACCTTATATATAATATACTATAAACTAATAAAATTCTTATTTGTAGGGGGCATTGGATGTTGATGGCTATTTGTCCTAAATTATATGAAATCTATTGGTTTGATTCCACTGGTAATCCGCCACGTGATGATATTAAAGATATAGTTGAAACGTATGTAAATTTATAAATATAATTAATACTTATTATTAATATAGTGATAGTGATGTCAAACATTTATGTATATTTTATATGTCTTATATTAATAGGTCTTTGAAGGCAACAAGCATAATAGGTGGAAAGAAAACAAGTCGTCAAGCAAAATGGATTACATGTTCGGTAAGTACATATATCTTATTGTTTTTTATTAATAAAATCTTAATTATATTAATTACTTCAAATGTAGTGTGCCATACAAAGAGGAGGTACCGAATGCGGATATTATGTGATGAAATTTATTTTGGAAATCATTTCAATGGGAACATGCAAGGAAATGAATAAGGCAAGTACTTTAATAAAGTATCTTTAATTTCTCCTTCATTTTTAAAAAAATACTAACTTGTTAATTCTTTATTATTCTCTTTTAAACTTTATAGCTTTTGGAGAGACAAGGAAGATTGCCATACAATCAAAAAGAAATTGATGAAGTTAGAGACATATGGTGTCAATATTTAATTGATGAATGGGTTGATAGATTACTTCTTTAGTTTGATGAATTGTGAGATTTATGTTAAATACTTGTTGTTTATTAGTTATTGAATTGTGAGATTTATATTGAATATTCAATGTTTTATTAGTTATTGTATACTTTATTAGTTTGATAAGTTGTGATGTTTATTAGCTTTGATTAATTGAGAACTTTATTAGTTTAATCAATTGTGAATTATAAATGTTAATTTGTTACACAGGTTCTGAAACTAATGTGTGAATTGTAAATATACTGTACAGGTTTTAGGTAGATTCGTAAAATATTTTTAATATTAAAAAAAATAATAAACGACGTCGGTTATTTCATATAACCGACGCCGTATATAATTTTTTTTTTAAAAAATAAACGATGTCGGTTATTTCTATTAACCGACGTCGGTTATTTTTTTTATTTTAATATATGATACGACGTCGGTTTTTAGGTAAAACCGACGTCGTATCATATTTTTTTTTATTTTTTTTTAAAAATAAACGACGTTGGTTATTTCTTATTAACCGACGTCGTATCATTTTTTTTTTATTTTTTTAAATAAATAAATAACCGACATCGTTTATTTATTTTAAAAAATAAAAAATACATACGGCGTCGATCCGTATCATTTACATACAACGTCTGTCAGATCGACGTCGATTTTTAACCGACGTTAAAAGTGCTAAAAACCCGACGTTAAAGGTGTTTTTCTGTAGTAGTGATAGTTAAGCAAGTGGGTTTTCGATTTCTGGTAACCGAGTTGTTGCGATCAAAGGAAGTCAAGCTTAGAAGCGGTGTCCCAGCTCACTACAACGCTTACTACATGCGTTTAAAGCCTCCAGCGTCGAAAGGGAAGGGCCCATTTCCCTCCTACTCCACTAAGCCAAAGGTTCCTCAAGTTGAGAAGTCCAAATCCAAGAAAAGGTTGGCCGCTGAAGTTTTTACAAAACCTAAGTCTAAAGTGCCAAAGTCCAAAAATGTGAAAGTTCAACCAACCGAGCCGTCGCAATCAGTCAAGACAATACGAGAGGTGGTCGACGAGTCGTCACCTGCCCATGGGAAACCAAGCCGAGTGGCTGATGCTTGAGAGGTTGTTGATGCCGAGCCAATGATGAATGTATGTGTATTGAATGAATACAATAGGAATACAAGTATACACTAAATACAGAGGAAATATGGAATGAAATAGAAGTCTAAACATAGTGAACTACTAGAGTCCTATTACACCCCCTCAAGCTTAAGGTGGTAAAGACACAACATTAAGCTTGCATCGGAGTGCCTCAAACCGCTTAACTGATAATGGTTTGGTAAAGATATCAGCCACCTGATCCAGTGTGGAAACGAAATGAACCTTCAGAGCCCCAGAGGCAAACTTGTCACGCACGAAATGATAATCAACTTCTACGTGTTTTGTCCGTGCATGAAACACCGGATTAGCACACATGTACGTAGCTCCCAGATTGTCACACCATAAAGAGGGCGGAGCAGAGAGCGGCACACCAAGCTCATCCATAAGGGATACAATCCAAGTGACCTCAGCTGCAACATCTGCAAGACCTTTATACTCAGCTTCAGTTGACGAACGTGCCACAGTACGTTGCTTCCTACAGACCCAGGAAACCAGGTTGTCACCTAGATAAACAGCAAAACCACTTGTTGACTTCCGATCAACTACGTCACCGGCCTAGTCAGAATCGGAATAACCATGTAAGACAGAAGTCCGAGAGGGTCACAGGCGCAAACCAAACTGAAGTGTAGCTTTGACATATCGCAAGACACGCTTCAACAAGACCCAATGAGACACAGTCGGCGAGTGCATATGCTGACACAACCGATTGACGGCAAAAGAAAGATCGGGTCGTGTCACCGTTAAATACTACAAAGCCCCAGCCAGAATCCGGTACAAAGTAGGATTATCAAACGGAGCATCAGACTGAACAGCCCCACGAGCCATGGATATAGGCGTAGCAAGGGGCTTGCAGTCCACCATTCCAGCTCGATTCAAAATATCGGACATATACCTGCGCTGAGAAAGAACATAACCACCATCGACTAGCACAGTTTCAATACCCAAAAAGAAGGTAGGGGAACCGAGATCGCGGATCTTGAAATCTGAAGCCAAGCTGGTCAGCAACGCACCAACAGCAGCAGAGTCACTACCCATGATGAGGATGTCATCCACATAAACCAGAATAAACATTAGAGACCCAACAACAGCGGTGGAACAAAGAAATGTCAGTCTTGGAGGACCTGAACCCCATTGAAACCAGAAAATCATGCAGACGTTTGAACCATGCCCGCGGAGCCTGCTTCAAACCATACAGAGAGCGCTGGAGAAGACACACATGATCAGGGAAGCGCAGATCCGAATAGCCAGGCGGCTGCTTCATATAAACCGTCTCCGCCAAACGCCCATTCAGGAAAGCGTTGTGAACATCCAACTGACGAATAGACCAACCACTAGATATAGCTAGAGAAATCAGCAAGCGGACCGTAGTTGGCTTAACCACCGAACTGAAAGTGTCGAAGAAATCTTCACCAGCGACTTGAATTGATTAAAGCCTTTCGCAACCAAACGTGCCTTAAACTTCTCAACAGTACCATCTGCTTTCCTCTTCGTCCGGAACACCCACTTGCAGCCGACAACATTCATATCAGGAGTGACGGGAACCAGTCGCCAAGTCTGATTATGAAGAAGAGCGTTGAACTCAACATCCATCGTAGCACGCCACTCAGGATGCAGAACCGCCAGAGAGTAACAGGATGGATCACCTCCAACGGCCAATAAGGCCCGAAACGGCGAAGTGGGCTCCATATGTCGAAGATGCATGGGATGAGACCGAGGTGGCGGAGGACGAGACTTAGCCCTGGTTAGGCGCGGTTTGACCGTGACAGCACCAGTCTCTACAGCCGGATCCGGAGGAAGAGAGTCAAATAGCACTAGTACAGGCACAGGTACAGGCGGAACAACCAACACACCAGCACCCTAGGGCGGAGCAGGCGACCCAGAAGAGTCCTGCACAACAGAAGAACTGGCAAATGGAAAAACCCCCTCATCAAACTGAACATGCCGGCAAACAAAGATCTTACCCGTATTGAGGTCCATGCACCGATACCCACGAAACAAAGACGGATAACCCAAAAACACACAAGCGGAAGACCGAAAAGAAAACTTGTGTTTATTGTAGGGCCGAACATAGGGGAAGCACAGACACCCGAACACCCGGAGATAATCATAGGAGGGAGGAGTAGAGAACAATTTATGAAAGGGACTGAACACGAAACTTGTGAAAAACAGCATATAAATCAGATTTAAGCCGTAATGGAAACAACCAACAATAACGCGAAAAACGTCCACAAACAGAACGAAATAACGAAAACCAGTCATTGATAAAACAGGAGCGGGTCCCCAAATGTCTGTATATATTAAGTCTAATACAGCGGAACTAGTCGAACTAACACGAGGTAAAGGAAAACGCAAAGACTTGCCTAATTGACAAGGCGAACATAACTGAGACGAACGTAAATCAAATTTACTAACTAAGCAACTACGCAACACCTTATTTAAAACCCGAAGATGCGGGTGACCCAGACGGCAATGCCACACACTCGATGGAGCCCGGGCAGAAAGAAATGCAGCAGGTTGAGAAGATGACACAGGAAGCTATAACGTGTATAGACCACCCGAAGCCGGACCTTTAAGTAGCGGAGTTTTGGTGACGATGTCCTTTATCACAAAAAAGAGGGGTAGTCAAAGAAAACGTTATTATCCCGGGCAAATCTTTGAACAGACAGTAAAGAATTAGACAACTGAGGAACAACAAGCACATTAGACAAATTAAGACACCGAGAAGCAGAAATACGGGCATGACCAATACGGGTAATAGGCAAACCTTCACCGCTACCAACACGTAGCGAGTCCGAACCGTGGTAAGCCTCCGTCTCCGTCAAGGCATCCTCCGACGGCGAGGCGTGATGCATCGCTCCAGTATCCAGAAACCATGAAGACGCAGCCCTTGGATCACCGGAAGCAACTGCGGCAGCCATATGAACCTGAGGTGTAGTGGCGTCGGAGTACCTCCGGTAATAGTGAACGGCAGAGTGCCCGTGAGCTCTGCAGATTTGGCAGCGCTGCTCACGACCGCCACGACCAGACCGACCAGACCGTCCTCCTCCACGTGAAGAGCCACGGCCACGCCAAGCAGCAGCATCACCAATATGGCGACCACCCCCTGCACGCCACGACACTAAAGCCGCCGGCGGAGACTCCACCACAGGAAGCAGATCATCGCTGCTGATGAACTGTTGAGCCAACAATAAATCAGAAAGTTGTGCTATACTCACCAGAGACCCAACAGTGACCAAGGAGGAAGCCATAGCCCGGAACTCCTGGCGCAGTCCTTTGAACACATAGAGGGTCTGCGTATCCAACGTCACTGGTTGGCCGGCCATTGCAAGCTCTTCCACCAACACCTTTGCACGACCCAGGTATTCCGCAGGCGTGCTATCCCCTTGACGCAACCCCTGCAGCTGAGCAAGAAGACCAAGAGACCGAGCGCGAGTTGTAGACCCGAACGCGTTCTCGATCTCCTTCCACAGTAGACACGAGGTGGATTGACCAAGTGCGAGATAGAGGACCTCCTCCGATAGAGATGCCACCAACATAGACAAGATAGCCTGGTCTTGCTGGACCTAAGCCCCTACTGCTGGATCATCAACGACAGCGGGCGCCGGCACAGTAGCAGAGGTGGTCGGCGGCGGCGGCATCGGGCACGGATAAGAACCATCGACATATTTGAGGAGCCCTTGGCTGCGGAGAAAAGGCAGCATTTGAGCACGCCAGTAGAGATAGTTCTTGGAGGAGAGTTTGATCGACACGAAGTGATGTGCCGAGGAAAGAGACGGCGGAGCAGTCTTCGGAGAGGGAAGGGAGACAGCAGCGGAGAGAGTTCGTTCGGAAGAAGCATCGGATTGCGTGGTGTGAGCCATGATCAGAATCGAACAAGGTGGATGATACCGGATGAATGTATGTGTATTGAATGAATACAATAAGAATACAAGCATACACTAAATACAGAGGAAATATGGAATGAAATAAAAGTCTAAACATAGTGAACTACTAGAGTCCTATTACCAATCATTGGTGCCACAACAGATGCAGTCCGAACAGCGGAGGCGATGGAGTCTGTTTGATAGGCTGAGTCTCTATTCGGGACACCCTACGAGATCAACATACCGGTTAATGTTCAATCTCAACCCACTTTCTTGGGTAGAAGATGTGGTGAGTGAGAACTGATGGACAATTTTAATAATTCCTCAGCAAGTGCACAGTCAATTGTAGTAATAGTGTACAGAATGCAAGGGTCGAACTCACAGGGAATTAATACTATGCAATTCAAATACTTAAAATTAATTAAGTTAATGATTTAAAACTCAGAACAAATATCAAAGGTAATAATAATAAACTCAAACGTAAAATAATTGAATCAAAACTCAGTCAGGTAACAATTAAAAAGAACCAGGACATCAATTAACAATTAAATTGGAAAAACCTAGGAAAAAGAATCAATAACCATTACCTGAGTTAGAACCAAATAAATAATTCCACAAACTAATTAACGTCAGAATTGGCCTACGAAACATAGGATAAAACTTTAATCTATTGGCATATTAGAACTTATAACAATGCAGAGGGTTCAAGGTACATCATTCATGCTCCTAGAATAGCGATTTAGCTAAGCATTATTTAATCAACAATTAACAATAACAAAGCATACACTTATCACCAGTATCCAAATTCTTCAAATTAAACCAATTTTCACTTACGCACTAATTGAGACAATTAAAAGATTAAATAATGAAAGAAAAGGAGATAAAACCCTCACGCACTAATTGAGAGAATTAAAAGATTAAATAATGAATGCAAAGTAATGAAAGAAAAGGAGATAAAACTAGGGGAACAAAAGTACAATGTTTGCTGTTGAACCAAAATCGCCGCACAGGAAAATCACTTTGCCGTCGCCAAATTGAATTGTGTAACCAAGGAATTAGCGCTGCCCAGAAGCTTTGCTGCCGACCTTGTTCGTCGAAATCTCGCCGCCGCTGATGTCCACTGAACCAGGTTTAGAAACGATTTTTTTCTTGGTGAAGAGTGATCTTTGTGATGGGATTGTCGATGAAGAATGACCCCCTTTGATCACATTGGCTCTTCCTTTTATATTGATCTGTCTCAACTGCTTCTCTGATTACGCGCAATTTCAACTGTTGGCCTCTGTTTCGCAGATGAACGAGAACCACGGAACGCAATCGAGGTTTCTCTTCAGTTCGAAAGTTCAGCCAAACAATCGGAAATTCATAGGACTGAAGCCTTTACCGTCCACGTCGCCCGGAATTCTCGCATTGTTCATGGCTTCGTCGCGCGCTCTCTCTCATTTGCGTTTGCGTCCAGAAGTCTTCGATCCCTTCTTTCACAATAATAATAATAATAATAATTAAATTGTGTTAAGAAATTATTAGGCTAACAAAATTTATTAACAAAATTGATTTAATAACAAAAATAACCCAAAGTTAAAAAAATTAATAAAACTACTTATAACAATAATAAATAAATAAATATGTGTAAAATAGACTAACTATTGCAAATTAACTATAAAAAATATTATTTAAATAGACAATAAAGAATAACACATATCAAATTTCCCCACACTTATTTATTTGCTTGTCCTCAAGCAAAGACATTATTAAAAAGAATCAGAAGAAATTACAAAACTGAAAACCAAGCATTAAATTGAGCTTCACCCAAATAGCCGTTCAAATTTATTGCCTCATCAATGCAAGGTTAGTGGCAGCTCAAAGAATGCATAAAACACTTGACTAGAAATTAAATAACTTAATTCATTATTCACAAAATAAAACTTGTGCGTATGTGTTGATACCCCGCATATGAGTTATACAAAAACTCAATAAAATGAATATGAAAATTTCACAACATGTAACCTAAGTCAAATTCAAAATCATTCTATCATAGTGCAGGTGCAAAAACATGAAGGTACAAGGATCAAAGGCATTTATTGAAAATTAAAATGCAAATGCTCGTCTCTTCCAAAGTTCACTCATTATTTTTCTGTTTATGACTTTTTCCAAAGAGAACTTCCCCAAAAGACCTCGCCATTTTACGCCAGGCATGTTTGGATTTTCAATTTTGTGTGTACTCATGAACCAGTCCACAACACTTAGACTAGCACCTAGCTCCTAAGCGCTCTAGGCGGCGCCTAGGCGGTACCTAGGCGGTTCAAGGCGGCGACCTATAAAAATAAAAAATTAATTCATGTGTGTGGGTGTAAGTCATATTATATATATATATATATATATATATATTTATATATATATATATCTTACTTCTCTTACTTTAGTTACTTATATAAATAAATAAATTTAAATATATATAAATATAATAATAATGTTAACAAGGCTGACTCGCTCGAGTTAACTCGGCTAACTCTGCCGAGTTGGGAGAGTTAACTCGGCCAAATTCGGCCCAGTCGGCCGAGTTACACGCTAGGGAGCAATTCGCCTCGATCTAGGAGCGCCTAGTGCCTAGGCGGGGATTTTTGCAACAGTGGGGACCAGCCAAATTTATTGATACTACCGAAACCACCCAAAACCCTGCACATTTAACTTGGTAAGGGCAGGACCAGATAATTACTAATGCTTTACTAGGGAGTTGTTCGGACACCATCCAACCTCTCATTTCTTCTGCTTCAATAGCGCATGATGCCTGGAAACGTCTCGTCACCAGCTATGCTAGTGCCTCTCGAGGACAAATCATTTCCCTCAAGGCCAAGCTCACCGGAAACCCAAAAGGTGATTGATCGGTTATTGCCTTCTTGAATGACATGCGGTCCATAGCCGACGATCTCGCCTTGGCTCAATGCCCAGTTTCGGATGACGATGATGATGTATAAATGGGAGTGTAAAAGTGGGTATGTTATGTCGTTCCGCTGAGGATTGGGGCTATGACACGTAATTGTGTGAGTTGAGAATACTAGGCACTAGAGTATGTGAATCAAATAGAATCCAAGCAACTAAAACTGAATGATGTAGATTAAAAGAAAGCAATTGACTAAGGTGTAAACTGTATGATAAGGGAATGAGTCAGATTAGGGAAATTGTAACCTTGATGTTCTAACAAACTCAAAATTAGGGAAAGAATAATTAATCCATGGATTTATGGGCAATGCACAAAAGAATTCAATTAAGCTACTTTCGTAATCAATAAACCGAATTAGGGTACAATTGCCCCACTGTCGTGATGCATCAATCATAACCTTAAGCACCTAAGCATTGTAAGCCCCCAAAATTACCCCTATTCTCATAGTAGGAAAATTACGTTGAAATTGGTAAGGCTCGAGGTCTCCATCCAACTTTCGTTGTAATGAATCCCTCTTCTAGACTAGCAATTAATTGTGGCCATCAATCAATAACAAGTAGAAAGAAATCCCCAAATCAACATAAACCCTGGGTAAAAGATTCAATCCCTTTATGCAATTATCATAAATTGAACATCAAGATTAACACCCTAATCCAAACCCATAAACGAATTACTCACTGATGATTGAAGTAAACAAAACAAAGCAATAATAAATAACCATAAACATTGCAAGAAATCTGAGAATAAAGTAAATAAAGGAATAAGTGAACTTTACTGATGAAGAACAAATCCAACTTCAATCCAAGATTCCAAGCTTGAAATTAAATAATCTAATGTCTAACTAATCTAAACTATGCTGAGGAAATATAAAGAGAATAAACTAAAACTAGCTAGGGTTCTGAACTCTGTAAAGGGAACTCCTTCAGTTGTAGTGAATAGGTAGAATATATAGGAGGTAGATAGGCCTTGGCCCATTAGGCAACTTCCAATTCTTTTCCAATTTGTATTCTTCCTTGTAATTTCCTTTTCTTCCAGAACTTGTCCAAAATGTTCCAAAATTCTTCCTTTGTTGTTCCTTGTAGATAATTCAACACTTGGACAAAATATCACACAAACAATTTCCAATTTCACTAGGATAAGGGAAATATAACTAAAATAAGGGGTGAATTATTGTACAAAATAGCAGATATCAACTCCCCCACACTAGAACTTTTGCTTGTCCTCAAGCAATTACGTAGGATAATCCACCTTCCAAACATTGCAACTGATTACACTTCCTTCCTGCACAACCAATCATTCCACCAACCAACTTGTACAACCAAACCTGCTTCAAGAATCATCTCAGAATCACAAGTGAGTTCCCCTCTCAGGCCAATAACCGAGCACCCGCATTAAGGTAGATTAGAACCCTGTATGCACATGTACTGAGTTGAGATTATGCAGGACTTGGCTTAAGATGAAATCCCATAGAAATGCCCTTCATACTCACATAGATCACTCTAAAACTGCATGCTAAGATCAAATAGGTCTTTATTTGGCTTGTAATGGGGCTAAGGGTGAGTGGTTAAACAAAGAAGGGGAATGGAAAAATGCACAAAAGAGAGAGAATTTCACACATATTCACAATTAAACCTAGAGGAGATTTGGAAAATATGAATCAAGAGAGCAAAACATAATTGGAAAGACAAGAGTATTCTAAACTAGTGGGGGTGAAGACAATTATTCGAGCAACCTGACTTGCACTTTTATTCATCATTCTTTTTCTTTCTTTTCTTTAACAACCATTTTTCTTTTCCTTTTTTTTTTTTTCAATTTACAAACATTTTCTTTCCTTCAATTCAAACCAACCAATCAACTCCTTCACCACACCCCCACACTAGAACAAAAGTAACAAGAATAACTCTATCAAAAACAAGCTCAAAAGGGGAAAACTCCTCTAAATTAAAGAACAAATGCTAAATTCTCTCTAAGAGTGAATGAAAAATATATGGCTTAGGGCTAAGGGTCAAATAATAGGGTTAAACAAGAAAAACAATACAAAGAACGGGGTTAAGTGCTTTTGCACTTATTAAACAAAAACAAGGCTCAAGGGGACAACTAGGGAAAATAATTGTAACACAGGGTAGGTTTAAAGGCATGGGCTAACAACAATGGCCTAAATCACTTCAAAGCATGCAAATTCTAGACTTCACTATGAGAGCACTGAGATAAGCTATGACAAAACAGGTATCACCGGAATCTCACATAAGCCTTCACTAGCAATGCATAACACACAGGGGGAACATTTAGGTTAGAGGTTAACCCAACTATTGGCAAGAGACTGAATTAAACACAAGCTCAACCTTGAATCATCCCTGACAAGCTAGGATGCACAAGTACCACCAAACAAACCACAAACCAGCACGAAGTAAAGTGGTCACAGCCACAACACAAGGAGAGCACATTACCTTTAGCTGCAAATTGAGTCAATCAAGCCAACTTCATCCACATTTCATCAGCAATAGTACCCCCCCACACTTAATCCGGACATCGTCCCTGATGGACAACCAAGGCCCCACGAACGAAAACAAATAAAGAGAGATCGAACTAGAAAGCAGGAAAACAAACAAGAAACTGGAAATTTTTATTTTTTTTACTTTTTTTTTATATTTTATTTTCGTAAGGACCGCCATCACGGCTTGGATCACGGCCGGGATGTGGCCCGTGACCTAGAGCCCTCAAAAGTGCTCTCAGCACTGGAATTTCTGGTGGATCATCCCGGGCAGGGTCACGGCCCAGAGCCCTCGTTTGCCCTCTCGGTACTGGAATTTCCTTGACGGGGTCACGGCCTAGGTCACGACCGGGATGTGGCCCGCGACCCAGAGCCCTGCTTTGCTCTGTTCTGCCGAAAAACGACGCCACGACATCACGGCCGGGGTCACGGTCGTGAGCTTGGCCGTGATCCAGGCTCCTCTTTGCGCACTTCTGTTCTTTTCGCGCCCAAGTTCGGTTTCACCTGCAAGTTAGTCCAAAATATGTCCTACAACACTTCAAAAATTTTCTAAAGCCTAACCTCTTCAATTCTAACCATTCCCCACTCTTTGAAAAGTAAAATAAAGCAAACCTCACACCAAAAAAAAACCCCAGGAATTCCCCGTAAACAAAGAAAAACTCCGAACTCTACTCCGAACTAAAAATAAAAAGAAAAATGCAGTAAAATAAAATGTGAAAAGTAAAGGATAACATGGGGTGCCTCCCATGAAGCGCTAAGTTTACTGTCGTCAACTCGACTCAACCTCATGGATATCAGGTGGGATTGCGATCCGGTGGCTTTTTGAACTTAGCCAGCTCCCTCATCCATCTTTTGTAGAAACCATCAGGACCAAAGAACTTTTTCTTTCGTTTAAGCACACTTGACATCTCAGGGGGTTCAGGATCAATAGGGGTAACATGAAAATCCCCTAACTCAATCTTTCTACTTTCATCAGTGCACTCACCCAGCCCTTCTATCAAGTAACACTCATCAACATACGAGGGCTGGTGCTTCGCCATTTTGAATATGTCAAACTCAATCTTGTTCTCAGCCACCTCCATCACGAGTTTTCCTCTTCTCACATCAATAAGGGCACCAGCAGTAGCTAGAAAAGGTCTACCAAGTATAATAGGAACCTTGGCATCCTCTTCTATATCTATAACAACAAAATCCCCCGGTATAAAGTACTGATCAATCATGACCGGGACATCCTCTAGAACTCCCACCGGACGCTTTATGGAGCGATCCGCCATCTATAGGGTCATGGAGATGGGTTTTTGTGTTCCCAGGTTGAGCCTCTTACATAAAGAATATGGCATAAGACTAACACTAGCACCCAGATCACACAGAGCACCCCCAACTACAAATCCACCAATGATGCAAGGGATGGAAAAACTACCTGGATCTTTCAGCTTAGGAGGTAGTTTATGTTGAAGAACTGCACAGGTCAAGGCCCCTTCGCTCATATCCACCACCGCACTCTTCTCTGGCTTTTTCTTATTGCCTAAAATGTTCTTTAGAAACTTCTTGTACGATGGAATCTGAGTGATTGCTTCAACAAAAGGCATGGAGATCTCCAGCTTATCTAACATCTTATGGAACTTGCTCTCTATATCAGACTCCTTTGATTTCCACAACCTCTGTGGATATGGTAACAGGTTGTAAGGTATAACCGAGTCATCTACCTTATTGTTCTTCCTTTCATGCTTTTTACTTGGAGCACTCTCATCCTGCTCAAGAGCTTTCCCCTTAACACTATCTCTCTGCACCATAGGCTCCTCCTCACTATTATCAAGAACATCCTCAACCTGAATACCCTCATCCTTCTTATCAGCTTTCTCAGGCACTAGATCATTCGAAGGAAAAGGGGGATCCTTCAAAGCTAATCCACTTCTAGTGGTGACTACATTCACTTGGTGCCTTGGATTTTCTGTGCTTGCTGGCAGTCTACCATTCGAAGATGAGGCTTGATTAGAAAATTGATTACCACCACTGATAGACGCCAAAAGTACCTAATTATCTAGAACTTATTAAATTGATTTCTTGCCAAATCCTGCGCGATGTTTTAGTATTTAAGGGACATTTCAGCTAGGTTTAGAGAGTCTTTTGCCAAATTTTCATTCTTCACTTTAGGTTAGGGTTAGATAGGACTAGGGAGAGGAGGAGGAGCTCCTTGGAGAAGAGAACTTGGATCTCCATAGCCTTGAGATCCTTTGGGTAAACTCTTTCATTAAAGACTTGTTTTCTCTTTGGATTTCTCTTGCTTTACCTTTTCCTTAAAGTTATTTGCTTTTTATCTTGATCTTGTAGATATGCTTTCTTATTTTAATGATATGATGTTGTTAAAGCCTATGAGAGGCTAATCCCTAGGATAGGGGCTAGATTGAATGGAGATTTGGAGTTCATGATCTAAATAGATGAATGAGTTTGATTTCTTTGGGGAATGTTGAAATTGTGTGTATGTTTTGTATGATCTTGATAGATCGAGGGCCCTGATCTCTTCAAGAGTATAGGATCATCTCTTTGGCGAGATATCACAAAGGGATGTAGCCCACTACCCACATCTCCCGCTCTCAATCTGAGAAGATGAGACCCGGAGGGAACTTGTAGACAAAGTGTTTGATAAAATTCCCCAACCGACTGAGGATTGGGAGCTTGAGTGTGACTCCACTCAGGACAATGTTCTAAGCTCCTTCAACCATGACTCAATGGAAATCAATACTCTACTTTACACCTTGAACCAATCTCCACGATATCCTAGCCCCATCCGCCTTTATTTACCTTTACTTACTTCCAAATATTATCAACCTTTGCACTCTTGCTATTTCTCTACCTCAACCTCTATATGCTCAACCTCAGTGTTATTCAAATAAATCAAGATAGCAAACCCGTATATTCTCCAATTTGCCATCCGCGAGAGACACGACACTCGGGGAGTTCATGACTCTTCGTTTTAACATCATCCATACCACTTATCCCCCTTCACATTCAAACTCACACCGTACAAACAACCTTGTCAAAATGGCGCCGTTGCCGGGTATGGCAAACGGTGAATTTAAAGTTTTACAATCTTGAATCGTTTGGATAACTTGTTTACTTCATTTTCTTTTGTTTTGTTTTATTGCTATCTACACTTTCGCACCCAACTGTTGTAACACCCCGACTCGGCTATACCGAACAACCAGAGTAGTTACCGCCACACCTAGACTAAACCCAATCACATACAGATAGGATTCATTCTAGATGCACAGACTAAAGATAAGGAAACTGTACCATAACATCATAACCATCATAACTTGATATATATATATATATATATATATATATATATTTATAGCAGCATCAAAAGAGTAGCTAAACTAGCTACTAACATGTACCATGGTTTGGTTACAGACCATCAAGAGAGTTTGAGCTAGACCCGACCTTACTAGCCATCTTAGAACTAGCATGGCTACAAAAGATATATACACAAAAAAGGCCAGACTCGACTTTCCTTCCCGAAACACAACTAGTCTAACGAGTGGTACACCGGGCCAGTATACGTGCCCCAAACGAGGTGCCACTCACCCTCGAACCAAGTAATGTGGTCTAGGAAGTTGCAAGTGTTGATGTACATCATCCACTCCTCATGATACTCCGGGGGACTCGGGTCCCACGGATAGGGATAGCGAACGACAAACTCAAGGGGATCACT
Organism: Ipomoea batatas; assembly: GCA_002525835.2. NCBI lineage: Eukaryota > Viridiplantae > Streptophyta > Magnoliopsida > Solanales > Convolvulaceae > Ipomoea > Ipomoea batatas. The sequence goes on from CM008339.1 coordinate 25,539,724, forward strand.
CTCTGGCAAAACCTCCATGGGATAAAACCCATAGCTCGCCTGGATGACATCCATAGGACACAACGGATTAACAGGGGCAGGTGACCAAACAGGTACCGCTAGTGAGACAGGAGTGGGAACGGGGTCAGGAGTACAAGTCAGAACTGGAGGGTCTGGAGCATAGCCGGGAGCAAACGGGTCACCATCTGATAGGTACTGTACATAGTCGTCATAATCTAAAACAGGGAACACAAGCTCTGATGGATCAGAGTCCTCGGGGTTGCACGAGCCACGCTAGATTGCATCTGATAAAGGACACAATGAAGTGTAGTTAGCACGACGGCTAAGTAAGGAAATCCATTGTCACTCAAAAGTAAACAAAGGTTTCGAAAAACATAATGCTCAGAAAACTGTAAGCTTTACCCATAAGTTGAAATCTACCAGCAACCAGATTAACAACAAAGAAAGTATAGCATAGTATATGAGTGACATCAACATGTAATACTTTCATTTCCGAGAATTCCCATCACTTAACTCAAAATAGAGAGTTCGACAACACACACTTTACTGCTCAAAATTCGTGACATTTCATTCTTCGACATAGTTACGGAGTAACTAAATTTTCATAGTTAGTAAATTTACTTAGTTTCCCCCTGGATAAGTGCAAGGCATTCTTGGAATATTTTCAAGAATCTCGGGCCACGACATTCATGCCTCCCGCAGGTCGAACATCTCAATAATCTCGGGCCACGGGCCACGGCTCACAAGCCTCCCGCAGGTCAAACAACTCAACAACTTCGGGCCACGGCTCACAAGCCTCCCGTAAGTCAAATATCTCAACAACTTCGGGCCACGACTCACAAGCCTCCCGCAAGTCAAACATCTCAACAACTTCGGGCCACGGCTCACAAGCCTCCCGCAAGTCAAACATCTCAACAACTTTATCCAGAAACTAAGGTTTTCAAAACATTCTTTCTTTCCTTGATATTTAATTAGTAATTTCACATGATGTCTCAAAACCATTATCCTTATCCAAATATATTTCCAAAAATACTCATATTTGTCAATGACTTTTCACCATAAATTTCCAAGTGACAAGGGTCACACTTGTTTCTTAAAAACACAATTTTCCTCCGAATTGATGAACATAATTTACAAAATAATATTGGAACTTTCAAAAAAAATTGAACTCGGTTGCCCGTAGGCCTTCCAAACATCATAACATTCATGAGCAAAAACATCGGAAGAAAGTTTGGTCGAAAACGGATCCGCGTCGCGCAGGCGCGCGGATGTCCGCACCGCCGGACGCACGGCGGAAGCGTGCGTTCGGCCTTTCAGCCGTAATGCCGAATCACTGGGCACCAACGGACGCGCGTCCGTGGTCGCGTCCAGCCTTTCGGCCGTAACGCTGAAATATTGGACGCCGATGGACGCGCGTCCATCCGTATCTGCCAACTTCGGGCAGCAAAAACCGGGTTGTAACGCCTCAATTTTCCACTATTTTTCACAAGTATAGGCCTATATGGACTTAAACACAACATATACATGCATATATTAGTTATGAACATGTATACAAAAATTACCAAAAATTCGAAGTGTAGTTTCTTGAGCCAATTAGTAGATCCACAAACTTAACACATGATTTTCATAAAATTCCTAGTCACATAGTTTACTAGCATTTGTTCATTTTCAAGTGACTAAACCAACTTAAGGGATTCCTTACCTCTCAAGTAGTTTTACTACCGTAGACAAGTTGTGATCTTCTCCTCCAAAATTTTCACCGAAGATCCTAAACAATAATCACCATAATAACAACATTTTCATGAATCCTTAGTTTAAACTTAAGTTCTAGGAAGGATTCTAGCCATATTAACCGAATAAAACCAAAGTTTTACCTATTATGGAAGCACTTGTGTTGAAGAAAATAGCCATGGAGTTCTTGGATCCAAGAGGAAGATATATTTTTTTTTTTCTCTCCTTCTTCTTCCTTGATTTTTTCGAAAATGAGAGTGGGAGTGATGGGAATGGTAACTTGAAGATTAAGCCAACTAGTATAATCATCCCATACCTTCATATGACAATTAGTATTTAATTACCATGTGGTAATAATGGTGACACTTGTCAAAATCCTATGGTAGATCATGGAGAGTAGGATTTATCTTGCCAGTTTGGGATTAAATCAGATGAAAGTTCGGAGGAATACAACTTAATTCGGGAAAATTTTAATACCAAAATTATTCTAAAAAATAATCCCGTCATTAACCACTAAAATTAGGAATTTTTCGGTATCTCTCGAAATACAGTGGTACGAAGGTCCGTAACAATTTCACTCTTACAGTCCGTTTAATTTTCACTTGAACAAAATAGGAAGTTCATGCTTAATCGTATCATACTTAATAATCCATTTCCTAGGAAAATTCGAACTGTATATACATTCTTAAAAATTTATCGGTTAGTGACCAGTACGTAGATCGTAGCTTATTAATAACTAGTCTTACTAAAAAAAAAAATCCTTTTGAAGTACCGAGAGGTCTTCTCATAAATGTCATAGCTTAAAAAAAATATTTTTTGAACCCTAAACTCATCAGAATAGCTGAGGGGTTACAACTGTACACCACTTGCGCTAATCTGTGAAAGGAGCTACCTCTTGTGCTCTGATTCTTCGTCTAAAAATTTGATTGCAGGACTTCCTTGAAGCAATCATGGATCCACCTCCACCTAATGATCAAGCTTACCATAGTTATATACCATACGGAATGAATCCTTACTATCCTTCGCAACCCCAACCTCCATATCCACCGCCTCAATACTATCATAACTACCATTTTCCCTACCCACCTTCTTTTCCATATTCGATACCTCCGCCACCAATTTATTATCATGAACAAGCTTACGTAACACAGCACTTTCAACTTCAGAGATATCCTACTCATGAGATACCTCCATATTACCCTCCAACGCACTTTGACGAGCCAAACAATCAAAATTCTG
>CM008339.1:25603953-25619863 GCA_002525835.2 Ipomoea batatas
ATTTTTTCCTCCTGCAAAAGTCACTAAAAAACTCCGTAATGAGGTTGCTCTTAGTTAGTTATAGCCTAAAAATAAATATTGAAAATTTATGAAAATGATTTACATTATTAATAGGGAAAAACATAAATAATTTATCTTCTTTATATTTTTAAAATTAATATACTATAATAAATTGCAAAAGATAGTTTGGATTTAGAAGTTTTAAAAATTTTAACATGATTATTTCTTTAAATATATTGGTAAAAACAATTAATTTTTTACCCAAAACTTGGAACTTTGTAGTAAAAGGGAAATATTATTCATTGGTCACTTTCAATTTTTAAAATTTTCTGAAGTTTACAATTTTCATTGAAACTAAAAAAGGTGCAAGCTCAAATTCAATTATTTGAAGGTGATCCTATTTCACCGTATCTGTTTGTCATGTGTATAGAAAGACCCAGTCATTTAATTAAGGCATAGTTCAACAGAGGAAATTGGCATGGGGTTAAACTCTCAAGGTATGGTCCCTTAATTTCCCACCTATTATTTGCTGATGATATGCTTCTTATTGCAGAAGCTGAGGAAAACCAAGTGGATGTGATTAAAAAATGCTTGGATAAATTTGAAGCTGCTTCTGGTCAGAGGGTGAACTTACACAATGTAAGAAAATGGAAAATTCAGGAAATTACAAATACCCACGTAGGGTAATTAAACCAGGAAAATAATCCTATAAAAGGTTAAATAAACCAGGAAACTCCTTGGGGACACCACGTAGTCTTTGTTAAGGTGTATTCTGTGCTTGTTCAAATCTGCTGCTCAACATAGTAGAGAATGAGAGATATAACATTAAACTCGAGAGGTCACTAGAGTCACACGAACTAGACAACGAACCACGTGTCGAGAGAGAGCTTCTATGCTATACAAGTTACTTAGTCATAAAAAGACTCTTGTATATATAGTGGGTCAAATCTTCATTTTCAACCAATGTGGGACAAAAGCTATATAAGCTTTTTCCTCACCAAATTTCATCTCAAATGGGTCTACTTTGACAACCAATTTCTCATTCACCCATTATCCATTTTGAGCGTACAATATATGGATCTCTTCGTCTAACTATGAAGAACTCGAATCCACATTGACCCGACCCAAATCAGATGTGGACTCCACTTTTAATTGTACTACAAAATGGCCATTTAAAATGTCATTTTAGTGCCATTTTTTCAGCAATCCACCACATGAATGAAAATTGATTTTCAAGGGAATTTTGAAATCGGAACCTCGGAGACTAAGGATTGAACTGTATTCCTAACCCAAACCTCGGAGACTAAGGGTTTATCTAGGTCTACTTCCACGGCTGCTCACGCAAATTAGCCCCTTACACCGAAGTCGGTGTCCGATCAAGCTTAAGTGATTTTCCCACGTTCTCCAAGATGAGTTTGACGATATCGTCTCTAAAGTACTCCACCGGCAAATCCGGCAGTCTAACCCAAACCACCATCTTAGAGATTTTAGTCGTTTTAGGTATATAATCCAGCTCCCATCTCTGTGTAACCAAGTAATTATCGAAAATCTTCCAAGGTCCGTCAAGCAAAACATGGTGATAATCTTTTTTATTATCAAAGCGAGCTACGAAGCAACCGTAACCAATATCTATGAGGTTGAGGTGCCCCTGCAAACCCCAAATATTGGGAAGTCTTTGGTTCAAAACATTATAGCTAATGTTCTTGCCCAAGTATTTGATGATCAAGGCAAGTTTCCACTAACGACACAACTCTTTCTGAAGCTCCTTTGGTATCTTCACTATTGGTCTGCCATCTGAAACCTCTCGCACTTTCATTTCCAAATTAGATTCAATGTCAGGGTCTTCAAACCCCCACTCATTTGTATCCGATTGGAGAGTTTCATCCATATTGAAGGTGCTTTGTGACGCCAATGTCTCTGTGAACGACCTTTTGGTAGTACGAACCTTCTTGACAGAACGCGCCTGATGATCACTATCTTCCATCAGGTTGTCCGGCGGGGTATCAACCGGACCAGGCGGCGCCTGAGCCATCTCAACCCACCACATGGTGCCGCTAACAACTAGGGCAAGGCGAGAATTACCTAAAATAAACTATAAAACAAACGGTAAGAAGATCGCACCAATCTTTCCTTGAGAGAGGTAGTATCCAAAGAGATTTCATTTTAGTTGTAGGGATTATACATGTTTAAAATTTCGATTAATTTGTTAACTGATAGCTTCAAACCGAATTAACCGTTAACCAATATTTTACAAAACTTGTAACCATTAACTGAACTAAAGTATTTCAGTTATAAAATGGTTAATCGAAATTTTTCAAGTTGATATGTTAATCGAACTTTTATAGAAATTTACATACCCCTACTTATGTTGGAGGAGGATGTATGTTGAGCTCCTTGTGAGCATAGTAAGTCATGGGACTAACTGAAAGACTGTTCATACGATTCAAATTTACAATCTCTAGTGATTCTCGGGGCCAGGAATTGGAGATTAAGATTAGTTTACTGTAAACTACGAAACCAATATATATATTACCTAGTAATTTTTAAGCCATGATACGTGTCACCATATGAGATGGGTTTGACAGAAATCCCATACTACCTCTCGAAATTGCAAAATTGCTACAATATATCAATCCGTAGATGTTATCCTCGCCCCCATTGTTTCAGCCACATTTCCGATTTCTCACCCAAACCTCTCTTCACTCTCTTCTCCACCCTATCCTCTTCTTCTTCCTCCTCCTCCTCCTCCGATTCTCTCTCAAATTCCAGCCACAATGGCTTCCATTTCCGCCGCCGCGGCCGCCGTCNTATATATATATATATATATATTTGTATTTACGCGCCCAGCTGGGCGTCTTTCCCCTTTTTGGTGGGACCCATTGCTTTGAAAAAACTTGGGTGCTTGTAGAAGGTACTCACCTTTTCTCTCACCTCTCCCTCTCTCATCCATGTGGCATAAAAAGCTACAAAATCCAAATGAAAATCATCTATTGGGGATGACCTAATAACGTGTATATTTTTTTTTAGATACTATGGAAGGTCACACTCGATGCCTTAAGAGGGACACTCTTTTGTAACAACCATGTTGCAAGAAGTTTATCATAATAACGTATATATTAAATAAAGATGAGGAGGGCTAGATATGTCATCAACCTATGATAGGGTATGTTCTTGCTTGCATCGCCAGCCAATGAGAGAAAAAAATGGTCTTTCACCCTCGACATATTAAATTCCTCGTCCTTAGTGAAGGTTAATTCTCAAAGTGAACTGGTTGTTGACTACAATGTGCATCCTTAACCTATCGAACTTAGCTTCTTCGAATGTTACTTGTAATAAATGAAAATGTTTGTAACTACTTATTCAATCATTGATTAGCCGTTAAGGAGTAATGGTCAAAAATAATTTTTATGTATATATTATTCAATGATGTATAAAAATTCCAATTATTTGATAAAATGTCCGCCCAATTATTTGATTAAATGAATGGTTCAGATTATTTTGATTTTATTTTTTTTCCTACTTTACCCTCTATGATATGATTTTGCCCATTCTATATCACTTATTTTGGTATATTTTCAGCATTCAATTTGTGCGAGTAATGCATACTCATCCTTTTGACGCTATTCATGTTTGTAACGCATACAACAAAGCCAACACCTTTAAATATAATTCAATATAATTATGAAATTAGAATAACAATCACTCAAAAAATAACAATAATATTGTTTAACATATTTTAGATTTAAATATGTACTCCCTCTGTCCCATTTTACCTGTCATATTTACTATTTACTGGTCAAACCAACTCTTTCTTTATTGCTTATTTTCTTTAGTAATTTTTTATTATTTTTAAATTTAATTTTTTGTGTTTAATAGTACTTTTAATGTAGTTTATAAATATATAAATTTTATATATTAATACTAAAATTAATATTATGAAAAATTGGATTAAAAATAACTTCAGTCAAGTCTCGTTAAACGAATCAGACATCCAAAATGGGACGGAGGTAGTAATTTTTTGCAAACTAGCACCAGTAACCCAATTGCACATAAGACACTACCAACAAAAAGAAGTAAACAAGTAATGAAGACGAAGACAATTACAAACCTATACGAAAGCCAATAACAAAAATTAGAGTAATTCCAACCAAAAGTAATATCCACTACCTAATACCATACCAACTACAATAACTATTTATATAATTGTTTTTAGAAAAGTGCAAACATTAATTTTAACTTCAACTATAATGAACTTCTCGTATATAATCTTGCATTTATATATTTTGAATTATGTATTTAAATACAAACATTGGACATTAAATCAAACGCGTAATGCACGTGTAAAAACTAGTCATCATCATCTCAATCTAATAAGAGCCAATAAAGTTAGGCCTATAACGAGAACTAAAAAATGTTGGTCCAATTGTTTGTCGAAATTAATGGCTCATATTGTTTTGATTTCAGTATTTCTTTTCCTAATTTACCATATATTATATCATTTAGTTTTCTTAAATATCCCTACATCTTATTAGCGTAAACTTTAGTAACGTAATATTCCGTTAACTATTTATTATTCTTAACTTACTCATTTATTTCCATAAGGAATGTCTTAAGTTCAAACCCCATCACAATCAAAGTTGCATAATTGTTGAACATATACTATGGATATTGTTGGTTTTACGGCTGCTAGACAATTGTTTCGGCTGGTCAACACTATCGTAGAACTTAGAGAACAATATTTAAACTTTAAAGAGATTAATTGTACTTGTATTCTGACTTGAGAGAAAAAATGAGCTCTCCTTACAATGTGACCCCAAGGGGATATTCATACAAGAATAATAAGCCTAAATAAATAAAATTCTTTAACAAATATGATTTAGGAAGGCGGTTAAGGGTTACCATATTCTGATTAAGGCAAAATTCCCTAAATCTTGCCCCAATTCCTAATTCTGCACATGGTAATCGCTTTCAGAACGCACCCGGTCTGCCGGTCGGGCACTACCTCCCGACAACCTACTTGGTCCGAGCCACACAGATTTAAACAACCCGGGTTACACATCCCCTAGATTGGACAATCGATGAGCTCCAGATATCGGTCTCCTCGGATCGGGTACCCTAATCTAGGTATCCATCTAGACCTGTCAAAACGAGCTCAACCCTTATCCATTTTCTATTTTATGCCCCGTTTTCAACTTCAAAGTGTGGAAAATGCTTATATAGCTTTGCATTTATTCTATTACTCAAATGATGAGCGTACCATGTTATTATGCCATAGAGGATCAATTTAGTATACCCCACACCCCATATTCAATTCCAAAGTGTGGAAAGGGATTTTGTTTTGAATCGTTTGATTAGACCCGTGTTCCTTTATTCCACAAGTCTATAGGCAATATTTGATTTAAAGTGTGGAAAGGACGCACTTTGTGCTTAATTGTTTGATTGCTTAAGTTGGTCTTTTGGGCATGATAGATGAGTGTGTTTGTCATTTGGAGAGTGAGTTATTGTATGTGCTATCTAGGGAGAATTTTGACTAGATACCAATAAAGTTTTTATTCTTGAAATATCTTTGGGAAGTTACCTTTTTGCACCCATGAGAGTGTTTAAAACCAAGTAGGTTTACATTCTTGCTTGCTTGCATGATGTTCACCTCTTATTTAGGTAGGACCTTAGTTAAGGATCTTTCGAAGTGGGAGTGTGCACTTTTCAATTTGAGAAAGATAATATAAGCGAAGCCCGGAATTGAACTAACCTTGGTAGGGTATGGGGCAAAAGGTGAGCCTATTAGTGAGCATAGAGTGAAAAATCCCTTAATCCCAAGAAAAAGGCATGAGGGGTTGTATGGAGAAACAATAGAAAAGGCAAAAGGCCACTCCTAGAGGTAAGAACCGAGGTAAGCCATTTCGCTAGGATGTGGATAATCATTGCACTAATCTTCAAAAAGCGTAGAGCTCTACGTGAAGTTGGTTGTCCACGAGAAATGATCCTGGGAAATGAGAAAATATAGAGGAGGTGAGCCGATTCACTAGGGTTCAGGTATCCATTACACCGACCTTCGAAAAAGCATGGAGATCCGGCCATGTGAAGTCGGGTGCCTGATGACGTTACCCTAGGAAGTGAGAAGAAAGAGGGACCACCCCAAGCCATTGGCGGTGAGTGGTCCATGTCCCTACCCCCACTTATCTTATTTGTTTGAGCTTTGGCGTTTGGTTGGAAGGGTTGATTAATTAGTGTACATCGTTCCCACTAGTGGTATCGACCAAATGCCCTATGTAAATGAGAGCTGAATTCGAAATTGTTTTGCATGATTGAACATGGTGTGAGAAGTGTGTTCCCCTTGCTTAAAATGTCTATCTATGAATGGTTTTTACTTCCCGAAAATATTTCTTGAGTTGTATGACATCTAACCAACATTCTTTGTAGATAGCATAAAGGATCTCTCCCTCTCTAGTAGCCATCGCATTCATTTTTAATTGACCGGGAGTCCAACTTGAGTAAACTTAGTATCTTGGGAACTTATGTGCTTAGAGTTGAATTGTCCTGCTTGAGGGCAAGCAAGATTTAAAGTGTGGAAACTTGATAAGCTCCCAAGATGCATGATTATATAGGTCTATATCGGGGTAGTTTAATAGCAATTTAGTGTCCTTGTGTGACTAATTCATGATATTTTGTGCTTTAATAAGATAACAACGTGCACAACTACCTTTTGTATATTTTAAGATGTTTTACAGGTCACGGGAGCCACTCGGCAAGGTATATTGGCATAATAAGCAATCGGATCATAAAAGAGTCCCGGGATAGCTAGGATGTACTATCCACGCGTGGGGCCAACATGGATGAATTCCAGTAGCCATCCACGTGTTCATCCCGCGTGGATGAGTACATGGACGAGACATGCAGAGGAAATTAAAGTAGGGCAATTTTGGGGAGGCTATTTAAAGAAGCTAGATAGGATTTTTCAGAGGAGGCTTAGTTTTTAGTTCTTCTCTTTTCCTAGAGTTTCTTTTCTTTAGTTTTCTTTTCTTTCCTTTGAATATTTGGATCAATTTGAGAGAGATTTCCATTTTGTATGAAGAAGTAAAGATCAAAAGCTTGGATTGAAGTTGTAATTTCATTTTACTAGGTGATTTCTATCTTGAATCTTATTTCTAATTTCTGTTTCTATTTTGCAATTCATATTCTTAGATTGAATTAGATTTATGATTTTGAATCCATGAATATGCTTAGCTAATTCTATCTAGGGATTGAGTTGTGTGAATCTATGCTTGCTTAGTGTGATTTCTCAATTCTTATTATGGATTTTGATTCTTTGATGTTGGAGATCTATTATTGTCTATTGATTGTTGATGTGATTTGGTCTTGAGTGGATTTGGCCAATCTCTTGAGAGTTTGAGACATTGACTCTATCATGATATTGATTTGAGTTAGGATATAGCTTTTGCAACCTTAGATCCTATGGAATTCCATGATTGAGAATAGTAGGAATGTGTGAAGCTTAGGTGTTTGATAAAATGTCTCTTAGGACTTTTGGTTACTAAATAGTATTCCTAAGCCTAAGAAGCCTTAGTACACAAATGTGGAAGAGGACTAATAGATCACACTCTTGAATAGCCAACACGATTGAATCACTAGTCCATTACTTAAGACACACCGTGAGGCAACATAGATAGCACAATTCATTCCTTTGCTTTCTATTATTTGTTATTTCACTTTCGTTTACCTTATTTGATCACACACTCTAAATGTCTCTCCGCTTTCACCAACAACCTCCCATGTTCCAAGCATTCCTTCAAACAAAAGCATAACAATCTCCCGTATTGCTTCCTTCGAGATCGACACTCGGGGAGTGAAGACTTTTCGTTTTATTTCTTTCTACAAATCTTTTGACATACCACGCACAGTCACCGCTATACAATTAAAGCAATTGTCACCCCCTCTCTTTTCTCTCTCTCTCTCTCTCTCTCTCTATATATATATATATATATAATGCGATTATGTCTTAACGTGCGGCCGGTGCGTCCGCACCATTAGTTATGCTAAAAAACACCAATAGTGTTAATAAACGCACAACAAAGAAATGCACCCATGCACAAAAAAATACACTATTAGGTACGCGTCCCCACAAAACGCATCATTAGGTACGCATAAACGCACCGCACAGTGTTCGAAAACGTATCATTAGGTGTTGTGAGATATGATACTTTTTTTTAGATGTGTAGTATATTTTGTGGTGCATTGATGCATTTTTTTGTTGTGTATTTCCTAACACTATTGATACTTTTTTACATAACTAATTATGCAGCTGCACATTAATACATAACCGCACTGGAACTTGACCCTATGAAAACATAATTCTACGGGAGTGTTGCTATTCCTACCATCCATGGTGCAAATAACATTGAAATTTGCAAAATATTACAAATTTCAATAACTTTATAGGTGGTATAAATAGCAATAAGGTATAAATATGGCTATTTACACCACCATGATCAACTGTATTAATTATACAAAGAAAAATGTGTTGGAATTAGAGTTTTCAAAACAACAAGGTGTTGGAATTAGAGTTTTCAGAAGAAAAAAAAAAGGTATTGAAATACAATGAATATTATTTAAACAAAATTAAATTGAATAACAATTTAAAATTTTAAAAACAATATATATAACAAAAAACAAAACAGAGCAACCCCTCGCCGGAGGGGTTGCTCCGTTTTTGTTTTTTTGTTTTTTATTTTTAATTTTTAAATAGTTATTTAATTTAATTTAATTTAATAATATTTCTGATTTCAATACCTTTATTTTTTAAAATTCTAATTCCAATACCTAATTCCAATTCAGTGTGACCGTAGTGGTACTTACGAGCCAAAAAATATATCATCAAAAAATACGGGCACAAAAAAAATTAGTTGTCCATTCCAATTGGAGGGAAAATACACGTGTGTTGATGGTTGTTGGAGGGTAAGAGTAATATGTGGAATACATAATCATGAGTCTGCGCTTCACCTTGAAGGTCACCCTTATGCAAGGTGATTGTCAATAAATGAAGTCCAATTGGTGGAACATTTGTCAGCAATGCATGTGAAACCGCGATATATTTTAGCATCTGGTGAAGAGGCAAAATTCGAATAATGTTTCCACTACAAAAACCATATACAATGCACGCCAAAAAATTCGGATGTTGGAGAAAGCAGGTAAAACTCAAATGCAAGTTGTTATGTCTTTTTTATATGACAATGGTTATGTGCATGAGAGTCGTACTAATAATGCAACAAATGAGTTTGAAGATTTATTCTTTGTTCATCCTAAATCTCTGGAAAAGTGGCGTGCATTTCCACATGTCTTGTTGATAGATGCGACATATAAAACAAATAGGTACTCAATGAAAATTTTCTTTTTATATTTTATTGTGATGTTAATGTGTTTTTACTGTTTTTAGCTATTGAAAATTAATTTATTATATTATTATAATAAAGTAAAATAATGCATACAAAAAATTTGAGTTATAAAGAATATCATGAAAATTTTTTAAACATTAGATACTACAAAAATTAATTAAAAATTATTATACACAAAATTATTATACTATCACAATTTAAAATAATAATAAAAATAAATATTTTAAATATTTAATTACAAAATATTATAGACAAAATTATTATTCTATCACAATTAAAAATATAAATAAATAATAAATAATAAATATTTTAAATAGAAAACATAATATTTGACCAACTTTAATGAAGGTGGTGTAAATAGCAAATTCTATTTACACCACCTATAAAGGCATAAAGCTATCAAACCTATTAAATTGTGGTGTAAATAGAATTTTGGGTGGTGCAAATAGAATTACCCTTCTAAGGGGGTAATAAAGTCATTTAAGGTAATCTCCTTCATTTAAATACTTGATAGAGTTTGCTTCTTCGCAGGGAATCGCAGGCCGCAGCCATAGCCTCCAGAACGGCCACTACCGCCTCTGCCTACTACGGTCACCGAACGGCGACCACCTAGTCAGATGAGGTGACCTGCTAGTCTGCTACCGTACCTCTCTCTCGAACGCAATTTTTATTTTAGCTATTCAGTTTTATTGAATCCTCAAAATTTTTGTTTGAATTAGTTGTACTGGTACTAACTAGCCTAGTGGATTCTCCTTGGACCTTACTGCTCTTGATGGAAGATTGGGTAGCTCTTGATTTCAGTGGTTCTTGCGTTTTCTCATCTTTAGTGATGGATTATCTACTGCCTGGGTTTTCTTAATTTTGTCTATTCAGGTGATTTTTCTTATGCTCACTGTTTTCTCTGATTAGATACAAAGTAAAAATCTTAACAAACGACATGAACTTCATTGTATATATTTAATTGAATGGGGCACTTAAGTCAGACAACCGAGGTTTGTTCAAATATGTCTCTAGCAATCTACCTTTTGCACGGTGCCAATAAAGAGCTACTAATCACGATTGGAGGAAACTCTTTTTTCCTACCCTTTTCCTTCAAATTTGCAGTAGCTAAATCTGTTTACTTAACTATATAAATATATAATCTATTTTGTTTCTGTCTTGCTGGATGTGATGATGCTGCAGTGATGAGGATCTAACATGTAAGAAGATCATACTTTGTGTTTGGATCTTCAATGAAATTTACTTGTTACGCTAGGCTTCTGAGCACATTTTCACCTCTTTGCCCAATGAAGTGCAAAATTTGGTTTCTTTCTGAATTAATTGGAGTGATTTTTGTTTGTTGTATTCAAAATGCCCAGTGATTAATAGAAATTCTATTCATCACTTTTGTGTTGTAGGATAAAGTTTGCATTGAAGAGATTGCTAGAGGATCGAGCACAAAGGGATAGAGTGGAGCAAGATTGAAGACGTTATTCACCTGAGTTTTGCTCAGAAAATGAAGAAAAAGAACCAATCAAAGAGTGCAAAACCAGTTGAGCAGAACCCTGTGGCAGCAAACGTGAAGAAGCCCCTGCCTATCATATCTTTTGCCACACCTAAGAAGCTAAAGCGTGGCAGTGAAATCGATGAAATCTTTGCAGGGAAAAAGAGAAAGAAACCGGAGAAGGCAGTGGCGGATCCATAAATTCTTTTCAGTGGGGGCGAAACACATGGTTAAAAAAATTGCTAGGCGCTCCTTATAAGCGGCAATTAATCAGTGCTTATGTATTTTTTTTTTAAAAAAAAAATTATTTAAAATTTTTTAAGACTAATAATTATAAATTATTTAATACTTTAATAGTTAATACTAAAATATTAAAAATTGCAACCCTATATGGGATTTTTGCAACACTGGCGAAACATTAACACAAAAGAAATAGTCATAAATATTGTTGGATAGAGGCGAAAAGCAAAACACATCATAATTTTATAAAAATATTCATAACAAAATATGAAATAAGATTAATTTGATAAAATAATTCAAATAGAAAACACATTATAAATTACACAACTCATTATTAATTTTTTTAAAATATATATATATATATATATATATATATAAAGCTAATTTTTTTAAAATATATACATAAAGCATTAAAAGAATTTGTTGAAATAAAGCCAAAATGACCAAGAATTTATAAAAATATTCATAACAAAATATGAAACAAGATTAATTTGATAAAATAATTCAAATAGAAAACACATTATAAATTACACAACTCATTATTAATTTTTTAAAAATACATATATAAAGCATTAAAAGAATTTGTTGAAACAAAGCCGAAATGACCAAGCCTGCTGCTCAAAGGATTCAAACCCTCGCCCAATCAAATGTAAAGGAACGCACCAACCAACTCTACCAGCTAACCAATTGTTTACTTATATCTGTTTTCATATACTTATATCTAAAACTGTACTATACATACATATATATATATACAAGGGCTATATAGGGGGTGGGGGTGGGGTGAGTGGGGGCAGCTGCCCCCACTGCCCCCATGCTGGATCCGCCCCTGGGAGAAGGTTGAGGATGTTGTTGGAGAGCCTAAAAAAAAGGCTATACAGAGCAAAAGGAAGGATAGCAAAGTTTGTAAAGAAAATGGTTCAACGAAGTTAAGGTCTAGGAAAAGGACTGGAGATGGGTTTGCAATTTATAGTGAGAATGAATTGGGTATCGATAGGGCAGATGCCGGAGGTACTCCTCTCTGTTCGTTTGACTGCGATTGTTGTTTTTGATATACATACAATGTGTATGGCTCTACATTTTGAAATTCATCTTCAATATAATCCCTCCACTTTCCCATCTTTATTTGGTTCTGAACCAGCTCTTTGGCTTCACCTCATCCTTGTTGGAATCAAATTATTGAATCTTCATCATCTTTAAATTTAAGTGTTTATTGAGTTCAATATAAATTAATTATACATTCAAATAAATTAGGACCAAAAATGGATGTTCTAATAAAAATGACTAAAAATGAAAATGCAACCTATAAATCTAGGATAAAAAATCGATCAATTTTTTCTGTAGATCATAAATAAAAGGAACATTATTTACATAATGAATGTGTATTATTTGATAATATACAAAATAATGTATCTTTAGTATTCAAATAATATACATTTGGTATTTATCCATTGTTCACATTGTTTGGACCATGGTCCATAGAATAATGATGGTGTTTGATTCATCAAATATATATTTTTCAATTCAAAACGTGAAAGATTGTTTACGGAATTAGCCTTTTTAATTATATTGTGATTAGGTGCCTTGAATTGTATGACACAATTAATTTTTTAAAATAAAGTTAATTGTCCAATTTTAAAAAATAAATATCATGTAAGGATGTAAGGAGAAGAAAATTGAAAGTGGATAGCATTATTCGTTTGACTAAATATTCATGTCAAGATAGTAGCTGCATTACTCTTTTTGATAATTTACTCAAAAGTGGGTCACTTGGTTAGTTTATTTATTTAAGCACTCTTGCAAAAATCTCCCTAGATCGAGGCGAATTGCTTCCTAGGCGTCCGCGTAGGTGGCCGGCTGCCTAGCGCCTAACTCGGTTGACGGGACCGAGTTGACGACCGACTCCGACAAATTTGGCCGAGTTAACTCACTTAACTTGACAGAGTTAGTCGAGTTAACTCGAGTGAGTCAGCCTAGTTAATTTTTTTTTAATTATATTTATATTTATTTATTTATATAAGTAAGATAAGTAAGAAATATATAGAGCAAATACCAATTTTGGTCCCACGACTATTAGCAAAATGACAATTTTAGTCCACATGTTTCATTTCTACCAATTTTGGTCCCACGACTATTGTTTTAGTACCAATTTTTATCCACGACTATTGTTTTAGTGCCAAAATTTATCGTGCCGGTCACACATCCGTTTAAAATGTTCAAAAATCTAAAATTGTTAATCGTATTTTCATCATTTTCAACTTAATATCTTAATTTGAGTATGAATAAATGGATTTGAGTCCTAAAATCGATCAAAATTCACAGTTTTCCTCCTCATTTTACCTTAATTTGAAGAGGAGAATTGTTAATTGTGATCGATCTTAGGGCTTAAATCTCTTTATTCATGCTCAAATTGGGATATTGAGTTGAAAAGGGCGAAAATACGTTCAAAAAATTTAGATTCCGGCACGTTTTAAACGGATGGGTGACCGGCGCGATGAATTTTGGCACTAAAACAGTAATCGTGGGACCAAAATTGGTACTAAACAATAATCGTGGGACCAAAATTGGTAGAAATGAAACATGGGGACCAAAATTGTCATTTTGTTAATAGTCGTGGGACCAAAATTGGTATTTGCTCAAATATATATATATATATAGGTTTGCATTTACATGCAAACACCCTTAAAATAAAAAGTGTGGACAAAATGAGTCCATAGGATTAGAGGATTTTGACGGCGCGGATTTAGAGAACTAGCATGTACTAATTAGGAGCGTACTGTAAAATAAAGGTAATTAAGGTAATGCATTCATAATATAAAATTGCAAAATATTAGAAAAGAATATCACGCAAGATTATATGTAATTTAATTAAAGAAGGATTCGAATATGGATGCAAGCCTTATTACAAAAGGATTAGAATTTGAATGCAACCTGAGACAGTAATTTTTGAAGCAACAAACTGACGTCTTCGATACGAATGTCCAGGAGTGAAGGAAAAACGATGGGTAAGCACAAATAGGTAAGGAATTTTGAGTGATTGACACTATTCAAACTATGATTTCATTAGTGCATGAGTGTGTTTATCAGAAAGCGATGCATGCAAGGGAAGATGGCGATAAGTTGCCGAGTTGATGAGTGGCGGGGATAAAGAAACTATAGGTGTCGTACACACACTTAGACACTTTCATGCACACACATCACACTATGGACGATAGTGTGCACACCAACATGGAACTGTGTGCACGTATAAATGTAATGCGAATAACGTGATGGATTCGTAGTATTAGTTACTGTGTGCATTCATGAACAAATATGTGTTTTTTTAAAGTAATGCACACACTCATTAGTTCAAACCCATGCATGCATTACGTGTAGATTAATGTATTGGGTTGTTTTTGTGCTTGACAAGTGGCGAACAAAATAACCGTGAGTTAGATGAATGTGTATTGGACATATCCGCAAATAGTACAAAGCATTTAAAACTAGAATGCGACGCAAAACTCCAACCTTTTGCTGGGCAGCAATTCAGAACAGTAGAATAAGGAATTGATTCCCACTGGAGCCAAGCTCTGTTGATCTTCCTCATGTCACTGTCAACGCCTGAGTTTGTTGCGCGATTCCAACTTTATCTTCTTTGTTTTTGCGCCAACTTTCTTCTTCAAGAACTGTAATATCATCAAAGACAAGTACTGATAAGTTATTTGTCGATATTTTCCTACCTTTTTATTAGATCATTTTGTTTGCTAATCATACCAATTTTCATGAAAATTAGTGCTTATTTGTGTTATTTTGCAAGAAGTATGAGTTGGAAAGCATTGGAAGCAAAGATGAGTATTTTCATGCATTTTGGTGCGCATTGGAGTTAAATGGAGGCCAAATATGAAGCTATGTAGATGGATGCAACACTTCTAAGGAAGCCTAAGATTAGTATCTTCAATGGTCTTGGTCATTTAGGCAAACCAAAACAAAAGAAGAGCAAAAGATCAAGATATTGTAATTTTTACTCATTTCGACCACTCTTTGGTATTTAGATAATATCTCGGCCTAAAAATATCCAAATTAAGTTATTCTTATGCCATTGGAAAGAAGGCTCAAAGGACTACAACTTTTATGAAGACATTAAAGAGTAAAAAAATAAGGAAAAAGGGTCAAAATCATCCCTGAAGTTGAAGTTTCAAACTTACAGATTTCGTTCAAATCTGTCACTGTTCGGTGTTTTGACCATATCTCAGCCTAGGAATATCAAAATAAGGTGATTCTTGTGCCATTGGAAAGTAAACTTGAAGCTTTACAACTTCGTTGAAGACCACAAAGTCCAATGAAATGTTTTTGGGTGCGTGTGAAAATATCCTAGAATTCAAAGCAATTACACAGAATTATGAGAACCAAGAGGTACACGGCCGTGTGTTTTTGGCCGATTTACAGTGCAAATGGCAGTTCTAGAGGCCTGGGACAGGGCCATGTAGGCCACCTACATGGCCGTGTCCCAATCCGTGTCACCCACCCCATGTTCACTATTTAAGCCCGTTTTGAGCTTTTTCTACTCGGTTTTGACCCATGGTTGAACCCTAGACACTCTCTTTCACTTCCTTTCATATTTATAGGTTAGATTAGTCCTAGATTTTGGTTCCTAAACATATTTGAAGCTTGCAATCTTGGATTTGAAGCTTAGATTTCAAGATTCTACCACACATTTCAATAGAGAAGCTTTCTTTCCTTTATCTCTTTCTTTTGCAAGATTTATGTTTATTACTAGTGTTTTTGTGTTCTTTATGCTATTTAATCATGAGTAGGTAGT
>CM008339.1:25622691-25633582 GCA_002525835.2 Ipomoea batatas
AAAGCGACGACGCCTTATGCACCCTGCAAGAGGCCTTGGAGAAAGTAAGCCCCAGTCTGGGATTCAACATCGAGTTGAAATTCGACGACTACCTGGATTACGAGGAAGAGCAGCTCCTCCGGCCCCTCCGGAGGATATTGCAAGTGGTGTTTGATCACGGCAAGGACAGGCCGATCCTATTCTCCACGTTCCAGCCGGACGCCGCCCTGCTGGTGAAGAAACTGCAGAGCGCGTATCCGGTTTTCTTCCTCACCAATGGCGGCACCGAGGTTTACTCCGACGTGCGGAGGAATTCGTTGGAGGAAGCTATGAAGTTGTGCGTGGAAGGCGGGTTGGAAGGGGTTGTGTCGGAGGTGAAGGGCGTGTTTATGAACCCAGGCGCCGTGAACAAGATCAAAGAATCCAATCTCTCCCTCCTCACATACGGCAAATTAAACAACGTTGCCGAGGCAGTTTACATCCAACATTTGATGGGTGTGGATGGGGTGATTGTGGATTTTGTCCAAGAAATTACTCAGGCCGTGTCCCACATGTTGAACCCGCCTTCCTCCTCCGACTCCGAGGAAGAAGAAGAGACGCAAAACCCCCAATTCTCGCCCAAGGACTTGTCCTTTTTGCTCAAGCTAATACCACAACTCCTCATACAACAACATTAATCATTTCCTTCCTTAATTAACAATACAATCCAACAAGTTTAATGTTTTTTGTTCTACCATCATTAACCACAGAGTAACTTTAACCGATTGCGTGACTCTCCCCCCAAATCCACCCATCTGCATTGCATTGCACACCTTCATCAATCTTGTAATCTACATTCTTCTTGTTGTTCTTGTTGTACTGTACTCTTGGCTAATTTGTAAGTAGTATATAGAAATAAATACTTCTTCTGTCATCAAATTTTATTTAATACTCACTTGATGAAAATGCTCATAATTTTTTTTCTCTTTACAAATTTCATACAAATATTTAAAATGCTTTAGATGTGATTTTTTTTTTTTTTAAATTTTGAAATTATTATTGTAGAAACCGATGGATGGGGTACATACTAAAGTAAAGTCGAGTTACATCTAAGGAAGGATTCCACTTGTATTTGAAGGTGATAAATTTGGGACATTAATGATCTAGAGTCATGGAGATTCTTACCTTAACCAAATACTTTCCTTTTCCTATTGTAACATTTATTAGGGAATTTTTTTTTACCTCATTTGATTGAACGTCTCTTGTATAAATACCTTGAAAAAAGAGTTCTGATTTTACACGAGTTAAGACAATAACGAAGTTCCATTGTTTTTTGCTTAATCCAACCGGCCAACCGGTAGTGTTGGGCAGTTGACATAAACTATAGGGTTAAACCCTAGGAGCCAGGAAGGATGTTCAATAAGTGGGCTTGAAGGATGGGAGATGGGATCAAAGTGAGACATAAGTTGAAGTTTTAGAAGTTAGAATGCAAGTACTTTTGGGATCAAAGTAGGACGAGATGAAATTGAGGAGGCAAAGGGAACAAAAGGCCAAAGCAATGACCAAGGAAGCGGGGCTTCCACATGACAACCCCGCACGATGCTCATGCAAGGCCGCAAACGAGGTAGTAGTGATGTGGCCTTGCCCATGCACGGTCATGCGACATACACAACTTTTCCCGAACACGATTACCCATGATCCTGCATCATTGCCCGAGGCCCATGTGCCCCCACTCTGAGGGAGTGCATTGGCATTGATTGACACGTGTATGGACTGTGGGGCCTTTTATTATACGTGACCTAGCGTACCGTGCAAGTATTCATAGGCGTTTCAATTTTTCAAAAATTTTGACAAGTTCAACTACCTCACTACTTATAAATAGTTGTTCCCTCCGAGCATCAATACATAAGCTGATCTTTCTCAATCTTACACAACACAATAGTTGTCTAAATATATTAACCGTTTTGTAATTATCGACGAGTACCTATATCAATCTAGGCGCCGTTATTATTATCCTATATGGTCCTCTAATTTAGCCCAACTATTCAACATCATATGAATCTAGCTACATACTGAAAGGGCATCTAATGCCCTAAAGTCCATTATCCATATACCCGTATGCATTACCCATTTTGTAACATTATGGTGGACCTGGTATTGTAGAATCATGAAAACTTTACTATGTTAGTTGTTGATTGAAAAAGGAATAAAGTTCAAATTAGTCATTGGAAAAAAATGTAATTAGGCCATTGAACATCTCAAATGTATGCAATTTCATCTTATAATTAAATTAATTTTATTTAAAAATTATTTTATTAATTTTTTAATAAAAAGCATTTAGCAGGCTGTCTTCGTCAGAGTCTCTTCGTCTCTGGTTGGAGATGAGGACCCCTTGTCTTCGTCTCCAACCGGAGACAAAGATAGGTCAAGGAAGGAGGGGGTGACCCTACGATTTTTAAAAAAATCATTAAAATAATTATTAAATTAAATTAAATGTAATTATAACCTGAAGAAATAGATGATGACCTACTATCAGGTAAAATTGCATATATTTAGAGTGTTCAGTGATTTAATTGTACTTTTTTTATTCAATGACTTAATTGCACTTTCAAGTTACGTTTAGTGGCCAATTTAAACCTTATTCCATTAAAAAAAATTCCTAAAAGAATTTGTGTGTACATTAATTTTTTAAAAAAAGAAGTAAACGAGGTGAGGTGGAAGTCTTCATCGGGTGAGCGGATATCATTGACGGTGTGGTGTGGTTTGTTTTCACACACTGATCTAATGATCCAGTAAACAAACAAACAGTAACAACGTAAGATGAAGTTGAGGCAGCAAAATTTGGAGGCTCAGAATTGGAATATCACATGGACCCAAACTCCCAGATTTCAGCTTTCGACTCCTGTTTAACAGTTTTAATTTCACTCAAAGTTGAATTCAATACACCACAAGATAAGATCCATTGAACTCTTTTTTTTTTTTTTCCTTAAAAAAAGAAAACAAATTCAAACTATCATATTGCGGTCTACTCATGTTATTATCACAATTTTTTTAGATACTTTGCATTTTTAATGTTTGAAATTTTAATTTTAACCTCATGACCTCCCATAGAGACACTTTGTGCCACTAAATCACAAAGTTATTGACTTTAATTTTAAAGCATGTGTTTACAAATTTTAATTAAATCATATTTCATTCTTTACTTAAAAATAAAAAAATTTAGTCTTTTTAAGTACAATGATATTGTTAAAAATTTCTAATATATTTGATGCTTTAAAAGTGAACTTTTATATTGAATCTAGAACTTTTTTAGAAAAATAAATAAATTTTTTTGACAAAAATGGTGCATTGAAATTATTAGGTTTATTGGTAATAGAAAATTTAAAAAAAAATTTAAAAAAATTAAAAAAAAAACAAAAAAAACCTCACACGTTTATGTTTTATGATAATTAATTATATCTAAATCTTTAAATATTGATAATTTAATATCAGACATTTGTATCGTTTGATAAGTATATTCAATTACATTAATTAATATTAAAATTGATTCAACTCTTTTGATTAGACCTGGCAATTCGTGTATACGGGTTCGTTAACGGGTCGACACGATAGCGACACGAACACGATAAGGCTAAACACGAACACGACACGTTAAGGTTAATGGGTTCAAAATTGTAACACGAACACGAACACGATTTGTTAACAGGTTAAACGGGTTTACACGATAGACACATTTTGTTAACGGGTTTTGGATCGTGTCGACACGATATGACACGAAACTCGTTTAAACCCGCTAAATCTATTGATATATTAAAAACTAAAATTTAAAGTTAAATTATATTAAAAAAATAAAATATACAATCCAATCCATCAAACAAACTAAAAAAATATTCAATTTATAACATTCATAAAATTATAAAATAACATCCAAAAATCGTAATTAAAGAAGTTCATACTAGTTTTTAGAATAAAATTGAACACAATAAACATTCAAATTTCATATTGTTGAACATCAATAAATGGTGTATGATCTTGGCCTAATGTAGTAAATTCATTCTTAATCATGTTCATGATATATTTTGTAAAGACAATGGTTCTTAGCGGGTTCTAAACGTGTCTGTGTAAACGGGTTCGTGTAAACGGGTTAACACGATAATATTAACGGGTTAAACGGGTTCTTAATAGGTTTAACGGGTTGACCTGTTAAGACACGAAAACATAACGGGTTCTTAACGGGTCAACCCGTTAACGACCCGGGACATGTTAAGGCTAAACACTAACCCGTTATTTTCGTGTCCGGTTTCGTGTCGTGTTAACGGGTCGTGTCGATAATTGCCAGGTCTACTTTTGATTTAGATTTTAGTTTGGTGGCAGCATCCACGTCAGTTAAGGCTTTTATTCCCAAGTTTTTTTATGGTCCCAACATTCATTGTCTCACTCAATCACAAAAACTCTTGTCCTCATTAGATCATCTATACTAGTTAGAAATTTTACTAGGTTTTTAATGACACACATAAGAGAGAAGGTGGAAGGAAAAAAGAAAAAGAAGAAGAAAATGAAAAAAAAAACTGAAATTTGACAAATTAAAAAAAAAAAAGATTATCTCCAAAAAAAAGAGAAGGAATAATGGTCAAATAGGCCATCGAACTACACGCCAAACTGCAATTAAGTCATCCAACTCAAAAAAGCTACAATCGGGTCCAGAACAACACAAATTCAAGCAATTGAACCTAAAGTGACTTGTTGACCAGGTAATTAGATGGCATGGCGGTTACCAAATTAATTTTTATTTTAAAAAATTATTAATAGATAAAAGAAAAAAAAAAGAAAAAAGAAAAAGAAAAAACACGCCGATCACCACCTTCCCCTCCCGTCCCTGTCGGAGAATCAAGTCCCCGCCCTCTTTCATTTCCTCGTTTCTCTCTTCTTTTCTTCCTTCTTCTAACTTGTAATTCTTTGGAAGCTTCATTGTCTGAATTATTCCCTTGATTAGTACTTCAAGTGATTCAGAATTCTAATTCCTCCGTAAGCCAATTCCAAGTAGTGATTCCCACCAGCCAAATGCCAGCCTTCTCATCTCAACCATTATTGTTGTACACCTTTGACGCGATGGCCCAACTCGAAATCTAGGTCACCGACAACACACACAAATCCTCTATGTCCCTGTCGACAACATGACTTCTTGGTTTAAACGACTACATGACTTCTTAATCCAAACGGGTTTTTTACCATCCAAGACTGATGTTTCATTGTTCCACTATACTTCTGGAGACTCACGAGTGTTTTTGCTAGTCTACGTGGATGACATAATTATGATGGGAAACGACTTTGCTTTAATCAACAACCTTCTTCGGTGTCTGGCTACTACATTCAAGCTTAGAGATCTGGGTACACCGAGCTTCTTTTTGGGCATTGAAACGTTGCCGTATAAAGGCGGCTTCTTACTCTCTCAAAAACGTTACATGAAAGACATCTTAACTCGGGCTGGAATGTCTGACTACAAGGCCCTGGCCACACCGACTTCGGTAACTCAGTCAGTGTCGTCGCCAACAGAGGTTTTCGACAATCCCACGCAGTATCGTCGCATTGTTGGTGCTTTGCAGTATCTTACTATTACTAGACCCGACCTATCCTATTCGGTTAATCGGCTCTGTAAGTTTATGCACTCTCCTACTGCTGAACATTGGGGTCTACTCAAGCGTGTTTGTCGTTATGTCAAAGGTACTCTAGATCTAGGGCTTCACCTAACTAAATCCACACACACGGCCATCCATGCATATTCTGATTCGGATTGGGCTGGGTGTCCGGTTGATAGAAAGTCTACTAGCGGCTATGCCATCTTTTTTGGTGACAATCTCATTTCATGGGTCTCGAGGAAGCAACGCACGGTTGCTCGTTCATCTACTGAGGCTGAGTACAAGGGTCTTGCAGATGTCGCTGCTGAGGTCACATGGTTAGTTTCCTTGCTCTCTAAACTTCATCTACACTCGGGCCAACCAGCGACTCTATGGTGTGACAACCTAGAAGCCACTTATCTGGCTGCCAATCCAGTTTTTCACGCCAGAACCAAGCATGTTGAGGTTGACTATCATTTCGTCCGCGACAAGGTTACCTCTGGAGATTTGGTTGTTAATTTTGTTTCCACACAAGACCAGCTGGCAGACATTTTTACTAAACCGCTACCGGCTAAACGTTTTCAAACTCTACGCTCCAAGCTCAATGTTGTTGCCTACCAACCTTGTGCTTGAGGGGGCGTATTAGTCATGTTATATTTTATATTATTTATATTATATAGTTTGTATCTAGTGGTTTCTATTCAGTCAATACTAACCTCCTATAGATTAGGAGAGATCTATGTAAACTCTAGTATAGGGACTTTGTAATTAGTTGTAATTGAATTATTGAGATTCCTACGTTCATCAAAGAAAACCAACAAAGAGATGCCAAAACGTCGCTCAAGACGCCTGGTGGAGCAAGTTAGGCTCGAAAAGCTTAAGAATAGGAATATCTTGCTCGGCGGTCATGAAGTTGGGGATACCCCTGAAGAACCTCTAGCGATTCTTTTCGACGAAGAGGAAGGGGCCATTGTGCCTTATGAACTTAAATGGAGAGAAGACTCACCTCTCAATCCGGATTACGACTCTAATTATGCGCAATCTTGGTCTGAGATGAAGGAGATGATTGAACACGGTTCCCATATAGGTGATTCCCTAGCTGTGATTCCTTTCCAGGATGTTGAGCGCCCTCTTTCATCTGAAGATTCTTCTACCATCTCTCTTCGAGCAAAATCTGAATCCGCCGAGTGTGCTCCTCGTCGTCTAAAGTAAAAGGGACAAAATACCATATGGTACCAAATGCATGCTCAAGGCTAATTTTGTATTGGAACGACTATAAATAAAAAGTTTTATTTGGTGTTTGTCTGGTGTACTCCTACTATACTCCTCGGCTCTCCTGGGCCATGGCCGAGGTGTGGCCTCGATTGCAATGGCCGAGACCTTTTTTTTTTTATTTGTGTGTGCGCGCTTATAGCATACTTCGACCGGCCGTAGGCTCGGTCAAAGGTCGCTCTTCCGTAGGGTAGTGAGCGAGGTCAGGCCCCGTACCATCCTTTAGGGGATGGTGTTTTCGTAACCAAGCTTTAAGCTTGACCAAGAAAACACTCTTCCGTCAGGTGCTAGCGGGATCGGATCCCGTGCTAGCTCTAAGTGAATAAATTGAGTAACACAAAGAGTTTTGTGGATGAGAGTTGAAACATTTGTTTTATCATTCAACAAAATTTTATCAGGGCGGATCATGACCACTAGTTACATCGTTTAGAGAATAACATGTTTTTTACGTTTCGCGAGTTCATCCTCTAACTAATTGTCCCCTTCTTTCATGACCTAATCGTACCCCCTCTTTTTGGTGTTAGAGGCGGATGGCTCGGGGCCCTGTTCCTTTCGCCATTCATTTCCGGCCTTGCTGCCATTGTTGTTGCTGCCTTGAATGCTTAACAAATTGAGTAAAGTATTCACTCTGAATGAGTTCTTCTATTTGTCTTTTCCGAACGTGACACTCATTAGTGTCATGACCAACCTGCTGGAGGAATCAACAGTATTTGGTTTGGTCTACCTAAGGGAAAACTTTCATGCACTCCTCTGGGAACTGAACCATCCCCATCTCATCAGCTTGGTCCAGGTTTACGCTAACCAGATGGGTCAGTGGGGTTAAATGACGCAAGGGGATCAAACGGGGTTCTCTTGAGGCTTGATCTCTTCTTCCTTTCTCTAATTGTCCTGAGTCTGACATTTGGTTGGTTGGACCTATTTTTCCGAACTTTCCTACTGTCTTTCCTTCCTCCTCTTCTTTTTTCTTCTTATCGACTTCCTCTACTTCTGCGTAGCGATTGACCGTCCTCATTAGATCTTCATAAGAGCGACGACGGTGAGTGTTTAGCTGCATGTGGAAGTCTCCCGGCCTAAGCGCTTGGATAAATACTAGGATCGCTGCCTTGGAGTCAAAATCATACACGCTATTAACTTTCTTCTTCCATTTGTTCAGAAAATCTCTTAAGCTCTTCCCTCTATCCTGCCTTATTGCGTATAGGTGAGAGAAAGACTTCTTATGTTGTATACTGTTAGAGAAGTAAGTCAAAAAGCTTTTTGATAGTTGTGCAAAATTTTAGATTGAGCCATCTAGGATCGTATTGAACCAGTCCTGGGCCGCCCCATCCAAAGTGGACAAAAATGCCCTGCACATAATGGCATCATCTGCCCCAATTATCACCATAGCTGCCTTATACCTCATCATGTGCGCACGCGAGCCTGAGGTCCCTGTGTAGCCTTTGATAGCCGGAAACCTGAACTCCTTTGGAAGGGGTGCGTCCATTATCCTCGCGATAAATGGTGTGGCTATCCTTACCTCAGGCTCAAGCGACTGCTCCCTCGGCTCCATTTTCTTCTCTAGCTCCTCTATTTTCTTTTGTAGTCACTCTACCACTTCTTCCTGCACGCTCGGGGTTCGCTTGTGCGTAGTGGACCGATGGGAAACTGGCCCTCCAGACTCACCCACCCCTTCTAACCGTTGTGATCGCTCATCTCGATGTGGACCCTTGGTGGATGACCCTTTGGCCTTTGGTTGTGGCCACAACCTCTATTGGATAGCAACCCTCTCACCCGATCGTCCTAGGGTGGCATAGAAATGGTTGGCCGATGGGTTGCACCGCGGCATAGACGTTGGGTCCTCTCTCGCACCATTTCATCCTTCTGCGCAGATGCTTGGGGCACTTAACCTTGAATCTCCGCCACCAATTGGGTTAATGATGTTATTGCCTGCTGAATTACCCGGGCCATCGCTTGGGGATCCATAGGCGGTACCCGTGCCATGGGTGCTTGTTTCCCTCCACTACCTTGGGTGCTTGTTTCCCTCCACTATGATTGTTGTTGAGCTTGTCTCGGAGATCACCCTATGGTTGATATTGTGGTTCAAGTAACGGGAACCATGAGAGTTGCTAGATCTTGATCGTGTCGTTTCTAGTGATAAGTTAGTGTGCAATTTTGCATGAGTTTTGATCTCGGCTCTCAACGAGAGCACCAATGACGATAATAATGTTATCGGAATATATTTAGATAAGTAACAATAGTTTCAGTACAAGAATGTTTGTGTGTCCCCTCTATTACAACAGGGCCTACTATTTATACTATATTCAACGGCTCTTCTGCTAAGTATAACGGACTCATAATGCCCAGTAATAATGGTGGGAGCAATTGGAGTAATGGTGGGGAGCCGCGGGTGTAATTCCCCTTTTTGTGTTAAATTTTCAACTGTATTGTTAGACCACCTTTATTAGCTGAACTTGTTTTTTGTTTTGCTCCTTTTGTTTTGGCTTTTTAAGGAAAATCTTCATTGGGATGTGTACCATGACTCATTTATCTTTGGTCACATTTTCCCTTAATGCTTATTCGTGTAAGCTTTCAAACCTCTTTGCTTAGAGAATGTCTTGAGTAGTCCTTTCGAATAATTAATTCTTACCATTCGAGTTAATGTTTCGAACGTTAAAGCTTATAACCTTTTAGTTACAAATAGTTGTCATTACTATTCAAACTCCTTGTTACAATCTCCTTTTATTCGGTAAGATAGGCCATTTCCCTCTTCGGCGTTTGCAACCTTCCGGTCTTGTACCCTTCGAGAACAAATAAATAAATAAATAAATAAAGTAATATATGTACTCCATAACACCGAATATAACAAATAAATAAAATAAAATAAAATATTGAGTAAAAACAATAGGCAATGATAGATTTTCCATAGTTGGGTGCTGGGCTGAGACATAACTAATAATTTGAAGAGTTAGAGTGGTGGACAAATTGGACAGCTTTTCAAACAATATTTATATGCATGCACGGATGCACCCCAACTAATAATTCGAACATTTTGGTCAAATTTCAATAACCATTTAAATACTGTACATTTTGGCATTGAAAAGGAATTTTGTGATGTATGTTTTATTTAAATTAAATAGAATAAAAATGGTCAAATATGACAATTAGTATTACAAAAATGCAGTTAGGTACTTCAATTTTAAAAATATTCCAAGCAAGTCAGTCACCTTCCAAGCTACTATGTATGTATTCCAACTTTTTTGGTTGAATTAATGGGAAGTTAACACTATTTAATAGGCATGCATGTGGCACTAATTAAGTTGAATTGGTGTTTGTTAAGGAGCGTCGAAATAATATCTTAACTTGACACCAAAATTCTAGCTACAATTTTCTTCATTCCTTGCTCTATTCGAAAATCTCCGGATCTATGTTTATTTTCAACTTTT
Organism: Ipomoea batatas; assembly: GCA_002525835.2. Taxonomy (NCBI): domain Eukaryota; kingdom Viridiplantae; phylum Streptophyta; class Magnoliopsida; order Solanales; family Convolvulaceae; genus Ipomoea; species Ipomoea batatas. Next base: position 25,632,956 of record CM008339.1, read on the forward strand.
CAAAGCATTTTGTCGATTACTACACCTTTCCTTGTCTGCTTAGCACTGTAAGCCTTTCCTCATTTGAACCTAGCCCTTCACTTTTAAACGTTCATGAATGAGAAATCATAGATCGAACTGCCGAATAAAAAATAAGGGTCCTATCATAAAGCTTTGGATCGACTAAGTTCAAGAGTTGGAGATAAGTTGATTCGAGCCGCTGGCATCCGCCTATAATAAAAACTTGTGTGAGACCGTCTCACCGTGAGACGGGCCAGGTCGGGTCGGTCAAGATGAAAATGTAATACTTATACACACAAATGTCATACTTATATGCTCAAATGTAATATTAATCGGGAATAAAATTTGTGCTACTTATAAGGGAAAATTTAATACTTTTAAGGGAAAATACAATACTTTTACATTTCGATTAAAAAGTGTTACATTTTTGCTCACAAGTATTATATTTTCCCTTATAAGTAAGGGACACATGTCAATATTACTTATTATGAAAAATGTAATAATTTTTCTCTTATAAGTAACAAAATTTGTATTCTTGATTAGTATTATATTTGAGTATATAAGTATAACATTTGCACATATAAGTATGACATTTGCATGGTGCTTCGACCCGACCCAACCCGTCTC
>CM008339.1:25662858-25676164 GCA_002525835.2 Ipomoea batatas
TTGTTAATATTATTATGAGTAAATACCAGTGGATCGGAGGTCCTCCGACTTTGATGGCATCGCCACTTTTAGTCCTCAACTTTTAAATTAACCACTTTTAGTCCTCTGACTTTGATGGCACTGCCACTTTTAGTCATCAACTTTTAAATCAACCACTTTTAGTCCTCTTACTTTTTTGTTTCTAGCCACCTATGGTCCTTCATTTACAATTGGACATCTAATGTCATTTTCTCAAGGGCAATTCAGTCATTTGGTCCAAAATTTAGTGTTAACAAAGGAGAGTGGAGAATAAGGTTTCTTCAATTATTTTGATGAGGAAACATAATACTTAATACATTAATTATGAAATGACTAAATTGCCCTTGAGAAAATGACATTAGATGTCCAATTGTAAAGGAAGGACTAAAATAGAATTTATGTACGCTATTTGTGATTATACTTTTCTTCTTCTTGCTATATTCTTCATTTTTCTGTCTACTTAATTTGCGTTGTTATTTGAGAGTGGCCTATGTAGTAATGTCGATGGTTGTGAAATCAATGGCTGAGATAGAGGTATAAGTTGAGTTGTTCCTATAGACTATAACATGTATGTCTATACCCGCTTATATATATAGCAATATGAAATTATGAATCAAATGGGACAATATTTTTATTCCTTGCCTCATGTTTACTTCAATTACGAATTTTTTTCATCTTCAATTCCTTGCTTCAAGTCTACTTCAATTAATTGGGACCTTTTTTTTTTTTTTTTCTTTTTGTTTTGGTATTCTCAATTCCTTGCATAAACTTTACTTCAATTAATTAGAACTTTGTTTTTCCTTGTGACAAAACACTTACAATAAAGATCCATCCACCAAATTACAATTGCAATAAGCCAACAACGTTTGCATCTTAACCAAAATTCGAAGTTCTAACCCAAATGGCTGCCAATACAAAGCCACATGCAATGCAACACAAATGACAAATTTTGATTTCTTTGGACCTTCATTCTTGCATAGAATTTGCATTTTCAATACCTCCAAGCTCATTTTCTGGATTTCAATTTCTTTTTTGTCATGTTCGGACTTCAATCAGTTAATTTCACTTTCATTTTTATCCAATCGATTAATAACCCCTTATAACCTTTGCACATCCATCATTGGGTAAATCCTGCATTGTGACTCTAGTCAACAAAACGATCATGAGGTAAATAAGACTAGGTTGCCTATAGGTGACCTACTCAAACTAAGAAAGTTAATAGGTCATTCCCAATAGGAGTGGTATTAAGTCAACAACCCGATTAACTTGACTGTGATTATTGCCCTCAATATCTATAACTTGAATGGCACGAACCTAGCAGTGAGTAGCAGGTAGAGAGTATGCTTTTGGATTCTTCCATTATGTCAGTTTTGGACCTGAAAGAGAACAACATTGTTGAAACATCAGTAACCTTAATAAACCTATCATTTAATTTGTTGTTATATATCATCAACTTGTGCAATTGTGAAATAATATATTGAAATATTATACTGTATGGGTTATTATTGATGTATGCTAGTTTAGAGTAAGTATAATATTTAAATTGGAGATATATGCATTTACAATTGTATAGTAAAATTATGAAGTATACACATGCCTACATCAGGTCCTATATTTTTCCCCCAAATTTTCCCTCTTGAGGTGTCATCATGTGATTGGTAATTAATAACAGACAAAGAACGAGCAAGGTGGCAAGGCTGGGCGACGACAGCTGCTGTGCCACCGGCGATGGAGGAGAAGACGACTGCTGCTGATATGTTGAACACTTGAACAGTGGTAGTGGGAGAACGAAGGCATTGAAATTAAACACCAGAAAAGTGAAGTATATACTTAGTTTTTATCTAAAACAGACGACGACGACGACAACAACAACAACAACAACAAAATTAACAACAATTTTGAAATTAAACACCAAAAAATGACATAATTAAATATCAGAAAAGTGCTTCACCAATCGTTATCATCATAGCCAGGGGGACAGTCATGACAACATGTGAAAGTTACAAATTTATGCATATTGTGAGAACCTTGAGGGCATTTCACATCTTCTGGTATTTTATCCAATGTTAATGGATATTCAAGCATACAACAAGAATGTTGATCCTGAGAAGAAGCAAGCTTCTCATAACAATCTTTGAATGCTTGGCTGAAACCTTTGCTGTGTATGTTGTTCTTCCATTTTTGGTACACATTCATCACTCTCATCATTTTGTCACCAAAGTCACATGCTACTACTTCTTCCCCTTTGCTTAACAAAACCCATGCTCCAAATGTTGTGCTTTTAGCTTCGTAAGCTAGTAACTTTTGGAGTCCAAGAAAAATTTTGTCCTCATCTTCAATACGACCAGTCTTATTTAAATAATTAATTCTTGATAGGAATGCACTTCGAAGTCGTGTCCAAAACCACAAATATTCTGCATTATTAGAACTAAGTGCATAACCACTTATATTTTTCACAAGTGACTTTGCTTTCTTGTTATTTCCAATATATGCAAATTTGATATCCAGTTGGATTTCAGAAGTGATGTCCTTCACTTTAGATGCGAATTCTTGAATACATTTAACATCATTCCCTCCACAAAAGAAAATGTCATATTCCCTTGCAGTCTGTTCAAAATGAGAAATAATAATAATAAAAAGTTATTGCACTGTCATAAAATGCATGCCCAGCACAAATTAAAACTTAAGCATCAAAATGTTCAAATAATTCTTGTGTTAGGGGGAGGACAATATGAAATTTAAAATCAATTAGCTATTGTGGTTTCAATTATAGCGAGCTGAGCCCTTGAAAATGGACTTACCCATTCTGCTATCCAGGGATCTATATTATAGGGCCGTGTAAAATTTACTTTGTCATTACTCAAAAGTTTAAGATTCCATGTCTCTTTATCCCAAAGCATTTCTTCATTCTTACTAGTGTAATTATAGGAAGAATCCTGAACAATAACAAAATAAATATTAATAATAAAAAAGAGTTATTAGCTTTTTGGACTTAAACAATAATATATACCTCAAAGTCATTTAATTAGCAAAAAATTATTGGAAGAAACTTACGGAATCTTTTATCCTCATATTAATGTCATCTCTCCAATCATCAATTGTCTTTCTAATGTGATTAACCAAGTCACGTTTCTTCTCCTCAATATCATCAATGACAGAACCAACATCAGAAGTCATTTCCGTCAACTCTTTTTGTAATAAAGAGATGATATTGTTTCCACTGCCAACAGTCATATCATACGCAAGGGCTCCTCTCCACGTTAGGATCATGTGCAATGCATTAGTATGAACTAGTCTTCCACGACTGTCAAGTGAAATAACAATAGGTTCTCCACCACTCTGGAAACTCGGAACACATCTCTCCTTCACAAATCTAATGAATTGAGGCGTAATCCTTTTGAATGGACGCAACAACTTTAATCTAAGACTTCCTTTACTTACTAATGATGGCATCCTTGCATCACTCCAAACTTGATGAGGATAATCTATTATTGGAATCAAAATAGTCCAAGGGATGATGTCGAACTTGGACAAGTGATGGTAAAGAAAAGCGACCTCAGAGAGATTTGTGTCTGATACTATTATCAATAGCACCCTCTTGTTTTTTAATCCAATGAATTCAAATGGAGTTGGATAACTTTCTTCCACCCTCCGGAATAGATCTAGTCGAGTCCGTCGATTGAATGACGGAAATAATCTAATCTATGCATAATATAGATATAGTAGCAATTAATAATAAAAATAATATCTAAAGAAAATAAATCATATGCATAATAATATATATAGATATAGTAGCAAATATTTACTAATTAATGTTCTACCATACTATGTAATTCTATTTTATTTTATTTGTAAGCAATTGAAGTAGATAATATGGAGTAGAACATTTCTGTTCACTATTTCAACTATTATATTGCTCCTTTACATTATTTTTTTCAAGTATCGAGAGAAACTCATAGTCATTACCTATGAGGGTGACACTGAAGAAATCTTGTTTTGTGGTTCTAACCAGCAAAGGCTCACAAAGAGTTAAACAAGCCTAAGTTGCTCATAGCTGATATACTCAAACTAAGAAGGCTAATAGACTGCTTCTACTACTTTGATCTACTAAAAAATATATATCAAACTTGTAACTTTATGATTATCAAGTTAACAGTATGACCAACTTGGTTGGTGTTGACCCCTTGCTTTACGATATTGTTACTATTACTCCTTAATTAAAGATGACTTTCGTATGCATGATTCCTTCAATCAAATCAGTATTGTTTGATTTACATAATACTGGGAATGCATTTGACACATGTCCACTTTAACAGACAAGATGAAATAAATTGTCAAACACAGGTTTAGCTTACTGGTTCAATAGGCAAAATTTGGGAGAAAAAAAAAAAAAAAACTGCTTGGTAATGTCCAAATCACATGCATAATTCATGTTTGAATATATTTTTTTAGGAGAACAAAATTAAAATACTTACCTTTGTGTACTCAAATATCTTCTCGGAATCATCATTGACATTGAATATTAGCTTGAGAACTTCAAGATTATTATCAGAATGACTAAAAGCATGCAATAATGCTTCATAAGATTTATGTATTCTCTTTGCCTCTACAAATACAAAACTATAATTAATACACTTAAAACATATACAACACAGAGATGAAATTTGCTTTTGGTCTTGGCAGTTAAAATACTTGGTAATTATATTGTTTGAAAGCTATCATTTGATTGGCACAAACCTATTAGCGGGTAACAAGCCGAGAGTATGGTTTTGGATTTGGCAATTAAAGTGTATTCTTCCATTATCTTATTTTTGGACCTGAAAGATCAGAGAATAATATATGTTGAAACATTAGAAACTTAATTAATAAACGAGTTAATACTCAAAATTGTCATTGACTATAGTGGTTTTTCTCAATTTTGTCCTAAACGACTTTGGTCTCATAAAGTAGTCCCAGACTTTTGTGTTATCGCTTAAAATTGTCCTCCGTTAGTTAAGGTGTCAAATGAGTGTTAAGTACAAGGGCAATTTTGTCAATTCATGTTGAAGTCTTCTCTAAGTCCATGCCTAGAAACACAACTTATTGTTCTAGATATTTGGAACAAGTTTAATTTTAGTTAATGTGTGTAAAATAAAAATAAATGAATAAATAATTAAATAGAAAGCTCCTTTCAATTGACATGAATTGACAAAATTGACATGAATTTCAATTTACTTCAACATGAATTGACAAAATTGCCCCTGTACTTAACACCCATTTGACACCCTAACTAACGGAGGACAATTTTGAGTGATAACACAAAAGTCTGGGACTACTTTATGAGACCAAAGTCGTTTAGGACAAAATTGAGAAAAACCACTATAGTCGAGGACAATTTTGGGTATTAACTCATTAATAAACTTAACCTCTTAAGTGGTTGTGTGGTTGCATGTGAATGATTTGTGTGGTTGTGTGTGCACACTGAATTGCACGAAGGGGGAGGAAGGGAAAAATTGAAAAAGAGGAATTGTGAAAAGGAAGAATGTGTGGAAAGGAATTAAAAAGAAAAAAGAAAAAAGAATGGCAAAGAAATTTGAGTGAAAGGAGATGGGGTCTAGAGGTAGGTCAAAAGGCCTCCTTAAGTCCTTTTGCTAAAATGTAGAGATTTGTACAAAGGAGGCTGGCCTATTACCTTGAGGCTGGATTGGGGAAGGGGTCCATTGTTCGGTAACGAGGGTCTACACAGCTGTGTGGACCATATCATCAAATAATGTACATTCAATATAAAAATAATGTACATTCAATATAAATATAATGTACATTGTATTAAGGGAATATACAATATTTGTGTACTGAATGTACATTATTTTTAGAGTGAGCTATGCAACCATAATCTCTATAGAATGCAGGAATTTAAATACGGAGTAATAAATTTGATATTAAATACTTACTCAACACAAAGAATACGCTGAGAGCGAGTAAAAATGCTCCTGGTAATCCAATAAATCGCCAAAAGTAGCGGTTGTGGTGGAGAGAAAGATGGTGTTTGATTAAGTTCGATCACTCACACACTTGACAAGATCGATAATGAACTTGATGATAGAATCATTATCGCCAACTAATTTCTCAATATGACAAGATGGTGCATTAGCAATTAGATTTTTCTTGAAAATTGCCAACATGTTTGCTAATTTTTTTGGGCGACAGTGTCGTTGAGAAGCAGTGATGAAATACTGTCCACATATTAAGGAAAAAGCTCCAAGCATGATGACTACCTTGGTGTCCCAAGGGTATGTGGATAGCATGCTTAGCAGATGGATTGTTGCCGAGTGACAATCAATATTATTCAAACACTTTAACGCTACCTGTAAATACAGACATGAACAATTACATATACATTAGGTAAAAACTAAATATGCAATCGTAGATAAATTTAAAATAAATCAATGAAAAAGTTAAATTTTAAATCTAAACTATAAAAATGNATTACATAAGGTTCCTAACAGGCTTATATGTATCCTATGCATAATATAGATATAGTAGCAATTAATAAAAAAAAAAGTAATTAATAATAAAAGTTATTATTACTCCGTAATTAAAGATGACTTTCATATGCATGATTCCTTAATCAAATCAGTAATATTTGATTTACATAATACTGGGAATGCATTTGATACATGTCCACTTTAACAGGCCATATTTGGAAGAAGATAAAATAATGCTTGGTAATGTCCAAATCACATGCACAATTTAGGTTTGAATATATTTATTTAGGAGAAAATAATTCAAATACTTACCTTCATGTACTCAAATATCATCTCAAAATCATAATTGACATTGAATATTAGCTTGAGAACTTCAAGGTTATTATGAGAATGACTAAAAGCATGCAATAATGCTTGGTAAGATTTCTCTGTTCTCTTTTCCTCTGCAAATACAAAACTATAATTAATACACTTTAAACACGTACAACACAGAGATTGAATTTGCTTTTGGTCTTGGCATTTAAAATACATGTAATTATATTGTTTGAAAGCTATCATTTGATTGGCACAAACCTAGTAACGGGTAACAAGCAGAGAGTATGGTTTTGGATTTGGCAATTAAAGTGGATTCTTCCATTATCTCATTTTTGGACCTGAAAGAGAATAATATATGTTGAAACATTAGAAACCCTAATTAATAAAAGAGCTTCCATTGTCCCGATTGTGGATAAGATTCACCCTTGAAAATAAATTAAAGTTCGTTGTTTCTTCGTTACTTGATCCAGACACTGAGTTACTGATGTGTGCTAGAAACTAGAGTGAGCTATGCAACAATAATCTCTAGAGCATGCAGGAAATAATATATTTGATATTAAATACTTACTCAACACAAAGAATACGTTGGGAACAATTAAGAATGCTCCTGGTAATCCAATAAGTCACCAAAAGTAGCGGTTGTGGTGGAGAGAAAGATGATGGTTGATTAAGCTCATTCACACACTTGACGAGATCAATAATGAACTTGATGATAGAATCATTATACCCAACTAATTTCTCAATATCACAGCATGGTGCATTAGCAATTAGATTTTTCTTGAAAATTGCCAACATGTTTGCTAATTTTTTTGGGCGACAGTGTCGTTGAGAAACAGTGATGAAATACTGTCCACATATTAAGGAAAAAGCTCCGAGCATCATGACTACCTTGGTGTCCCAATGGTAGGTGGATAGCAGGCTTAGCAGATGGATTGTTGCCAAGTGGCAATCAATATTATTCAAACACTTTAACGCTACCTGTAAATACAGACATGAACAATTACATATACATTAGGTAAAAACTAAATATGCAATCGTAGATAAATTTAAAATAAATCAATGAAAAAGTTAAATTTTAAATCTAAACTATAAAAATGCTACTTTTTTTGTCTCATTTTATGTGTCATACTTACTATTCTGGTTAACCGAACCCGACACATAAAATGAGACATATGGAGTAGATTCTAAACAGTAAAAAGTGAACTTCTAAATCAAAATGCATTTTTGCAAGTGCAATCTTTTAATACTAAATGTGTAATATGCTAATACGTACTAAATGTGCAAACTTAAAAAATTCTGAAAAGTGTTGATTTTAGTGTTCAAGTTGTTGGAAAGAATGGCATAAATGGCATTTTGAGTGGTCATTTTGTGGTATAAATATATGTAGGGTCCACATCCGTTTTGGATCGGGTCAAAGTGGATTCGGATTCTTCGTAGTGAGACGAAGAGATCGATATATTATACGCTCAAAATGAATAATGGGTGAATGAGAAATTGGTTTCAAAGTAGACCCATTGAGATGAAATTTGTGTGGGAAAAGATTTAAGGAAAGCATTTGTCCCACATTGGTTTGGGAAGAGGATTTCACCCACTATATATACAAGAGGCTTTTTAAAGCTAATTGACTTGTATGGCATAGAGGCTCTTTCTCGCGCGCAGGGGGTGCAAATCAAATCCCAAAATGTGCAGCGGGCGCTGATCTCCTGGTCGATCTGAGTTGAGTTGATTAACTCAGCACGTTATGGAATTAAAAACACATTAATTCCAATCTTTATTTTAGAGTTAATTTCATGTTAGTGGCAGAGTTAATACTTGGTTAGTGGGAGGAAGTTACAAGGCCAGAATTGGATGTCATGTTCAATGCTATTAATTCTTCATCTCCTATATATTCTTCTAGGTGAGCAGCAGATTTTATTTGTGTGACAGACACACAACATATACGTGATATACATATACAAGAAATACATACTTTTCCACCTCGAAACTCTGCTCAACCTTCCTTCAAGCCACCTGTGTTCATCCCACGTTCTCGTTTGCCGGGTCCCAAGTTTGTGTGCTCAAACTTAACGCAGGGATCGTAGTACGTTTTATCCTAGGAAACCTAGGCCGCAACGCTCCAGCACCCCAGGAGGCGGTAAATAAGCTTTTAAGGACAGAGGCAACTCGACTCGTGCTTACAACTACCCCAAAGTCCGTTCATCTCTATCCCTCCTTATTCCAGGTTTATCTAACCTTTGTTGTAGGTTTAAATTCATGGAATTATATATATATTTATTTGTTTTGTAGATTTTCTATTTCGTCCATTTTCTTGGGATTTTCGAGAATTATTCCCAACACAAGTTTGCATTGTAAAATTGGGGATAATAACAAAAATATCATTGCCTTATTTATTTTTAAAAAATTTGATCGGATCAGCCCAATTTTCCCATAAAACTTGATTGATTTTTAGTTTTCTCTTAAACAATTGTTCTCATTTGATCATATATATATATATGTGTGTAGTATGTTCAACACTAATTACAACTAAATAATATTCTTATTTGAACTTAACAAGCGCGTGAAATGAGGAGCTATATATGGTGTGCAAAATGCTAAAAAATTACCTCAAAAGAAACCTGTATCATTTGGTAGGAGAGTTCCTTGTGAATGCGCTTTTGTGGCATTAATATGTCTTTCTCAACTTCTCCATAAACCTAGTAACATTTAGTCATACACATTATATTAGTGCTAATAAGGAGTGGTGTTATGCACTTTTGTAAACGTAGAACTATCAAATATGAATGTAAAAATTAGGTAAATGCTTAAATGGATTTGTTATATGTAGGGCCGTGAGAAAAAAAAATTAAGCTATTCAAAAAAGACAAGTGTACTTATAATTGTACATCCAAAATGAAATTATATATAACAGGAAGTACATTCAATTCATTTACCAATTCAGGAATTGAATTGAAATATATCTAACATGTCCAAGGTGCCTTCCTATATATAAAATACCATGCAAACTTTAAAACACACTTCAATAGAGTATATATATAGATATGATGGGATTAGAGTGATGTTGACAAACCAGGTGGTTAAAGTTGAGAATATTTTCCGCATAGCTCAAAACAAAATTTGCATTCAAAGTGGTGGCCCCATAACCGTATGCATTGGGATGATGAGTAGCCATTACTTGATCTGCGATTGCAGCATCATCATCAACCTCCATGTTTGACACCGTTGGTGGTTGTGACAGAGGTATTGAATGAGTTGCCATGGACTGGCAGTATAGTTTAGAGAAGATCAAAATGCAATGGAGCTAACTACATACAAAAGAAAGTTGAGGTTAGCTTGGGTTGATTTTTGACACTTACAACTTTGTAGGTTCTTCCTATAACATGTATGTGTTTCAATAACATGCCTGTTATATATGTAGCAATATGAAATTAGGAATCAAATATTACTTATCAATAAATTCATCATTATTTTTTGTGTTTCGATTCTTTGCCTTATGTTTACTTCGATTAGGAATTTTTTTCATCTTCAATTCCTTGCTTCAAGCTTACTCCAATTAATTGGGACTTTTTTTTTCAATTCATTTTGTTAACTTTACCTTAATCAGATTTTTTTTTTGCTAAAGACACTATATATATTGATTTAAACTTTAAATATCAAGTTTTTACTAATAACATATTTTTTCTTAACTCTTTTTTACTTGCTCCGAATATACTCGATCAAAATACATCTACACACATTTAAGCATAAAAGTAAAAGGTATTATATTGAATTGAGTGTCAAATAAACCATCGAAGTAGGTATGTAGTCAGATTAGTGCAACAGCTGAGCCCTCAAGTACCAAAAAAAAAACCAATTTAAACCGCACCCCAAAACAATTAATGCTAATTAGATACCTGGTGTATTGTTTTAAGAATTAGTGTTGATTTTTCATTTGATGGGTTAACTAAGGCCTTCCTCAATAGTTGAAGTTTTTTGTGGATCCCAACTTCCACATCATCATCCACTATCTCATTCAATCATAAAAACTCTTTTCCACATTATTTTTAAATTTTTTCTCAGTTTTTTGTGGACCAATCATTTTTACTCTGCTATATTTTAATAATTTATTTATCTATTAGCATTCTAAAAATTATAATTGTAATTATAATTATAAATTTAATAACACAATTTAATTTAATTAATAATAATAAATTTAATAACAATATTAAATTTAAAAATTAAATAATAATAAATTTAACAATATTAATTTAATTAAAAAATTGAATAACATATTAAAAAGCTAATAAAACTAAATTTAAAAAAATTAAAAAAAAAAGAAGAAGAAAGAAGCTGGCCGTTGCATATTTACTAAAAACAAAACAAACACTGCCGCTTACAATTGAAATTGCCCAGCCGCTTGTTCTGTCAGAGCTCATTTTCTTCTTTTTCTTTAATCAAAAAACCTGACAACAAAGGGAGTGTTGCAGGAGAAAGACTTCTCCAAAATGCAACACCCCCAATTGTATATAAACACATGAGATTGTTTTTTCACTTAAAAATTTGTGTCAAATTTGGCTAATGGGGAAGGCCTAACTAGGATTTAGAAAAAAAAATGAAAATTCAAAATTCAATAAAAAAAAACCAAAACAAAACAAAAAAAAAAAAAGAGAAGAAGAAGTAAGAACAATTGCGAGACCAAGACAACCTTGTCTGACTTACTTCCTTATCATTTTAGATTTAGCATTAATTTACAACCAATTCAGCTTTTACATGTTAACCTGCTAAATTAGCTAATTATACCTTCTTTTTCTTTTTACATTTCACTTATAGGGTCTGAATGATGTTTATTATTATTATTGTTGTTGTTGTTGTTGTTTTTACTATTATTATTATTGTTGTTGTTGTTGTTGTTATTAGTAATAGTAGTAATAGTACTAGCAGCAGCAGTACTAGTAGTAGTATTCTTATTATTATTATTAATATTTTTGTTGTTGTTGTAAGGTGCTGCTTACCGAATGTATAAGTACAATTGTATCATTTACTTTTCTTTGTGAAAAAAATAATGTCTAAGAAGTCACCTATTTTCGTTCAACCAAAAGTGGATAGAAGTTTTCGGCCACCATTTCAAGGATGTTTATTATTGATTCAGTGATAGTGTTCAATGAAGCCGCAAAGTACCAAATTCCAAAATTGCTAGCTTGTTCCGTTAATAATAATAAAGTTAAATGTTGGTGAGAATTTACTTTAATTAGGTTTATCAAGTAGTTGCTTTTTAGATTCGATCAAACTTCTCCAAAATAGAATTTCTATACGCTAGTTGTGATTATACTTTTCTTCTTCTTGCTATATTCTTGATTTTTCTGTCTGCTTAATTTGCAATGTTAGTTGAGAGTGGCCTATGTAGTAATGTCGTCGGTGGTTGTGAAATCAATGACTGAGATAGAGGTATAAGTTGAGTTGTTCCTAAAGATTATAACATGTGTTTCTATACCCTCTTATATAGCAATATGAAATTATGAATCAAATGGGACAACATTTTTATTCCTTGCCTCATGCTTAATTCAATTAGAATTTTTTTTTTCATCTGATCTTCAATTCCTTACTTCAAGTCTACTTCAATTAATTGGAACTTTTTTTTTTTTTTTTCGTATTCTCAATTCCTTGCATAAACTTTACTTCAATTAGAACTTTTTTTTTTCCTTGTGACAAAAACACTTGCAATAAAGATCCATCCACCAAATTACAATTGCAATAAGCCAACAACTCAAAGCTTAGAAGTTTGCATCTTAACCAAAATTCGACGTTCTAACCCAAATGGCTGCCAATACAAAGCCACATGCAACACAAAAGACAAATTTTGATTTCTTTGGACCTTCATTCTTGCATAGAATTTCCATTTTCATTACCTCCAAGCTCATTTTCTGGATTTCAGTCTCTTTTTTGTCAAGTTCGGACTTCAATCAATTAATTTAACTTTCATTTTTATCCAATCGTTTAATAACCCCTTATAACCTTTGCAACACGATCCGACACATCCGTCTAAATCTATATATCCATTATTTGAAGATGAGCATTGGGTAAATCCTGCATTGTGACTCTAGTCAACAAAATGATCATGAGGTAAATAAGACTAGGTTGCCTATAGCTGACCTACTCAAACTAATAAAGCTAATAGGTCATTCCCAATAGGAGTGGTATTAAGTCAAAATCCCGATTAGCTTGACTATGATTGCCCTCAATATCTATAACTTGAATGGCACGAACCTAGCAGTGAGTTGTAGGTAGTGTGGAGAATTATGAAGTAGAGAAGCATACTGTGCAACTGATTGAGAGATGGGAAAGAGAATTGAATTGTAAATGGATCTTGTTTCATTAGCACTAAAAGGTTACAAGCTGCATTCCTTTATAGATTGAGGAAGCAAGAGAAAGAAGATACAAAGTGAAGAAATAATATCCTAACTGATCCTAACTGAATCTGTTGAGGGAGTTATAAGGAGAAGACAACTAGGCTACTTGTCATGCTGCAGTGTTTT
>CM008339.1:25676304-25698135 GCA_002525835.2 Ipomoea batatas
AAAATGCTTCCTTTTCTTCCTCCGTGGTTTGTGGTTATAATGTCCTTGATTACAACCCCCCCCCCCCCCCCGCAAGCTGGAGCATACAAGCTATGGAGGCCCAGCTTGGAGATCAAATTTTTGAAAGTATTTGGAGCATGAGGCTTTGTAAAAACATCAGCTAGCTGGTTTGTAGTGGTAACATGTAGCAGTTTCAACACTCTTTTTTGTAGTTTTCCCTTACTAAATGACAGTCAATCTCAATATGCTTTGCCCTTTCATGAAAAACAGGGTTCTCAGCAATTGCTATGGCAAATTTGCTATCACAATATAATGTAGCTGGAGGAACCTCAACAATTCCCAAATCCTGCAACAAGTATATGAGCCATTGAATCTCACATGCTGCTGTGGCAAGGGCTCTGTATTAAGCCTCAGATGAGCTTCTGGAAATGGTAGTCTGTTTCTTGGACTTCCAAGAGATCAATGTGCTGCCAAGGAACATGCAAAACCTTGTAACAGATCTCCTGGTGTCTGGACATACTGCCCAATCAGAGTCAGTAAAGCCTTTGAGCTGCAATGAAGTTGTGGCTGAGAAGAAAAGTCCTTGGCCTGGATGTGCTTTTATATATCTTAGAACTCTGCGAGCAGCCTGCATATGTACATCAGTGGGGCAATCCAAAAATTGAGACAACTGTTGAGTAGCATAGCTAATGTCAGGCCTTGTAATGGTGAGATATAGTAATTTGCCCACCAAATTTCTAAACTGAGTAGCATCCTCAAGTTTATTACCAATGGTTCTACTAAACTTGATGGATGTAATCATTGGTGTCTTAACAGGTTTGCAATGTAAGAATTCTGTCTCTTCAAGTAATTCCAATGTATACTTCCTTTGTGTCACAGAGATCCCTTTACTGCTTCTAGCAACTTCCAATCCCAGAAAGAACCTCAAAGGACCTAAGTTCTTAATATGAAATGCTTCATCCAAATGCCTCTTAATCTGCTGCACTTGACTTAGATTAGGACTAGCAATCACCACATCATCAACATAGACAAGTAAGGCTACAAAATCATCATCTTTACCTCTAATGAACAATGAGGAATCAGAGATAGCTTGTCTAAAACCCATGCTCAATAATTCATGAGTCAATTTGACATTCCATTGTCTACTAGCCTACTTTAAACCATATAGGGATTTGACTAACCTGCATACTTGACCAGGCTTAGGAGAGGTAAAACCAGGAGGTATTCTCATGTAAACTTCTTCATTCAGATCACCATGTAGGAAGGCATTATTCACATCTAACTGATGAAGAGTCCAACCTTTAATTGCAGCAAGAGCTATCAACATTCTGACTGTTGTTATTTTGGCAACTGGAATGAATGTGTCCAAGTAATCTAGCCCAGGTGTTTGAGTGTAACCTTTGGCCACAAGCCTAGCCTTGTGCCTTTCAATGGTTCCATCAGCCTTGAGCTTGGTCTTGTAGACCCACTTGCATCCTATTGGCTCTTTGTTGGGAGGGAGATCTGTGATTACCCATGTGTTATTGGCTTGTAGTGCTTTGATTTCATCTTCCATGGCTTTTCTCCAACACTCCATTTTGATAGCCTCATTATAGTTCCTTGGCTCTTTAGCATCTAGAACATTAACTGCAAAAGTTTTGTATCCTTGTGATAAATTGTCATAGGATAGAAACTTGGAAATAATATGAGGGGAGGTTTTCTTAGCAGTAACATTCTGACAGAGATAATCATTGAGATGAGCAGGTGGTGCCCTTGTTCTTGTTGATCTCCTTGGTTGAGGATTAGATAGCAAGTCTGTATTAGCAGGCTCATTTACTTGACCTGGTGCCATTGACTGAACTGCAGGTGAGGCATCATCAGTAGTGGGTGTAGGAATCTGCTCATCAGTGTCTAAGTATGAAATATTTTCAGATGGTAGCACCAAACTGGCAGGCTGCTGGCCATGAGAATCCTGAAATGGGAATATGTTTTCATAAAAGGAGACATCCCTAGACACAAAAACCTTCTTTGCTTGTAGATCAAACAGCTTATAGCCCTTCACACCATTAGCAAAGCCCAGCAAGATACACTTTCTGGCTCTTGGTGAGAGCTTATGTCTTTGACAGCTAGGAATAACAGCAAAGGTGAGACAACCAAATTAAAACTCTAAGGTGCTGGTATTGTGGTATTTTGTTAAAGAGAACCTGATATGAGATTTGATTGTTTAGGGCTGCTGATTGTAACCTATTGATTATATAAACTGCATGAAGAATGCAATCTCCCCAAAATTCTTTAGGTAAGTTGGCCTGGATCCTTAGAGCCCTTGCCACTAATAAGATATGGACATGCTTTCTTTCAACAACACTGTTCTGTTGAGGGGTGTACACACAAGAGGTTTGATGAAGAATTCCCTTGCTTTGGTAAAAATCTTCCATGAGGAATTCATTCCCATTATCTGACCTAACACATTTAACATTTTTTCCAAATTGTGTGCTTACTAACTCACAAAAACCTTGCAGTAGTTGTTTAACCTCACTTTTTCTCCTTATGAGGTACACCCAAGTGGCTCTGCTGTGATCATCAACCAATGTCAAAAAATAAGAATGACCATAGATGGTAGGGACATGATATGGTCCCCAAATGTCAACATGCACAAGATCAAAACAGTTATTAGAAACAGAAGAACTGGATTGAAAGGGGAGCCTTCTTTGCTTTGCTAAATGACAACAATCACAAGCAACAGATTTGTCATTACAAATTTTATTGTCTATAGTATTCAGAAACTTTATCTTGAATTGCCTTCTGAGGCATGACCCAGGCCAGCCTAGCATGCCAAAGACTACAAGCATTAGCTATAGGTTTACAATGAGAGAAAGTGATAAGCACTATTTTTATACTTATTTATATTTAATTCTTATAATAAATTAGTTTTATTTATTTAACATTCTATTTATTTCAAACTTTATTTCATGTTTTGCACTATTATATTGGTTAGTTGAATAATTAGGCTTAATGGGACTTATTAATAAGAATTGGACTTAATTGATTATTTGTGCTAATTATATATTTTATTTTATATTGTTTTTATTAATTGGCCCAATTTAAATGCCTTTAATTATGCTATATATATTCAGCAGCCCAAACCTATCTTAATTACCTTTATTTTATTAGGTTTTTTGTTTGTTTTATAATTGGTTTTAGTTTAATTTTATTTTCTTTTGTTTTGTTTTTAGTACGTAGATTAGCATCATATCAGCCCCACTCCTTTTTTTAATATCATTATTTGTTCTTTTTTTTTTTAGCTATGTACGTAGGGATTAAGAAACAGCAAATTGAAGACTTGGCCAGCGTCAATTCAGTCGACCGAAAACTCATGCAACGTGTGGCGAATTCGTAGGCTTTCGCATGGACGAAATTGAATTGATGAGAGGGAAATTAGGCTTGTTTGTTGAGTTGATATTAGTATAAATAGGATGGTTTTTCTTTTCAGTAGGAATCAAGCTTTTTTACGAATCAATTTATATATATATTTATTTTGTAATCCCTACTGATAAGTGCAAAAGATGCTACAATTATAAGGTCAATCTCGGGTCGCATTGCATGTATTTGCTAGCGTTTGTGATTGATTTGAGCATGAATTGCGTTAAATATGCTTGTTAGTGCCATTGGATCCTAGTCCACATGTGTTTGGTAATTTTGTAGGTAAAAAGTTGTGCAAAGTGGTGAAAAAGGGCATGGATTTCAAAGATTGATTCGAGAGCCAAATTGGAAGCAAAAGGACCGACCGGACGCGCCTTGGACGCGCGCCCGCCCAGGCGTCCACGTCCCAAGTCCGCGAAGTGCGAAGCAGTGCGCAGCAGACGCCTGCTGGACGCCACCGGACGCGCCGCGTCCGATTATTCGCTCTCTGAAGTTTGCAATGTCTGCTTAGGGCGCGCATCGGACGCCACCGGACGCCCCTCGTCCGAAAAATCACTCTCTGAAGTTTGAGAGGTCTGCTTAGGACGCGTAGAGGACGCACACCGGACGCCGCGTCCGATTCCCAGATCCCGCGCCGAAGATTTGAACCAGCCCACAGAATCCCGCTGGACGCGCAGAGGACGCGCGTCCAGTCGGGCGTCCGCCTCAGCTAATTTGGCGATTGGCGCGATTTAAATAGGGAATTGGGGCATTTTTCAGAGGATCCTCATTCATTTTTCCAGATTAGTCTAGCCTAAAATTTCTCTCTCTAGAATTAGGTTGAAATTCTCTCCCAATTCACTTCAATTCCATTCATACTTCCATTCAATTGGCTAGATTTGGAGAAGATTGTGGACATCAACTTGCAATTGATCAAGATTTGTAGAAGAGTTCCATTTGCAATCAAGTAATCTTTCAATTTCTTCTATTGTTCTTCAATTTCTATTTTGTGAATTGCTTTATTGTTTTGTTTAGTGATTTGATCTTGAATTTTGTCCTTGATCTTGCATTGCATCTTGATTTTGATTCTAGTTTTCCTTTTTGTGATTTGTTTTGTAGAATTGAGTAATGCTTTGAATTGCGTTGAATTGCTTTGTTGATTTGGTTTGAGCTTTGAATTGTGCTTTGCTTTCAATCCTTAGAGCTTAAATTTGTTAAATGCTTTGAGAATGCTTAGTCTAGTTATGTGTGGCTAGTTACCTAGGGATTAGGACTAGTTGAACATGCATGTTGTTCTTGAGCTCTTATGTCTTGAATCTAGGGTAGATTGATGCCTTTTGGATAGCTTGATAGTGGTTGGGATGTTTGTATGATCTCTACTCCGATTAGGCCAATTGGACTTGAGAATTAGTGTGCTAGCTTTCACCTATGAGAATAGGGATTGCTTGAGCCCCACCAACCTCTTTTCCTTCTCACCTTTGAGAAAAGGGAGTAGGAAGGCAAGAGGCACATTAAGTGTTTGTGTTAATGCCTCTTCTAGCCTAAGGTTCACAAGTATGGCTTTATGGTCTAGTAGTGAGTCCATTGACCACGAGAGTGGCGGTGGTGTTAGTGACCTTGTCTCTTGTTAGTCCGTTGAGCGTTTTTCAAATCCCTAGTACCCTAGAAAATCAAGAGTTGCATGTGTGGTAGACTAGTCCCAATCCTTCCTTCCTAAAATTGTTCACAACACCTTTTGTTTTAAGTGTTTGAGATATTCTTAGAATGACATACACAAACCTTTCGATAGGACTAGCTTTTGAAACCTAGGAACTCTTGTGCCTAATTCCTTGTCTACCAAATCCTTTTCTACCATTCCTTGAGACGATACTCGAGAACTTCTTCCCGTTTTATTCACCTACACTCTTTCCACCTTCTGCTAAAACACAACTCTTCACCTACGATGTACTGCTGAGTTCTTATCTTTCCAATTCGAGGATTATTAAAGTTTGATTCTACAAGACCAGTAAGTTTTATTTAGCCTTAATTATTCTTTACGCTTTATTATCTATATATCTTCTGTTATATTCATATATATGAATGAATTATTGCTTGATTAATTGTTGCAATAGGGCCCATTGTTCAATTGTCAAGTTATTAAATTGCTAGGTAGAACCTTGAATCCGTAATTGTTTAAGTGTTTTGATGTTAGTAGCAAATAGCACAATTTGATTATAACTGATTTTCATTTTGTGTTATGGAGATATATAGTCTAGCTTAAATGAACCGAGCTTATGAGTTTGTTGGTTAGGATTGGTAGTCTTTCTAATTCGATAATGCTGGTAGTAAATTAAATCCTAAGAGCTTGTTTAGGGTTGTTTATTAGCTAGGGAAGTAATTAAAGAGCTTGTTTTAATTACCGACGAAGTAAGGAAAGACAAGTTGTTAGAGCTTGTTAATAACAATAACCAATCTAGTAAAGAGTAAAGTTAGTTTGGCTTGCATATCAATATTTGTCTTGTTAGAATTAAATTGATATTATTCCTTGGGTTGGATACCATTTGCCATTGACATTTATTTGATAATTATTTGCTATTTGATATTATTTTCCATTTTATTGTTACTATTTAAGTTTCTATTATATTCTCATTATTTCTTGAATCTATTGCTAAAGATAAGTCTAACCAATCTCTGTGGATACGACCTTACTCATCGCTATTACAATTCATAAGAGTAAGTATTTTATTATTTGTTGGTTTCGACACCCATCAGAAAGCAGGAAATGTAAGCTGGTATAGTCCATTCTTCAGCTCAGCCATACCAATCTTCTTCCCATGGTGTTGATCCTGTAAAACACACAGATTAGAGTAGAATAGTATGTTGCAGTTGGACTTGCTTATGAGTTCACCCAAGGATATCAAGTTATACTGGAATATAGGCACACACAACACATTCTGTAAGACTAGATTAGTAGATAACAGAACAATTCCAATGTGGGAGACCTGTGCATGGTGACCATTAGATAAATCAACATATATCCCATGCACTTCTTTAGAGATTTGAAATAAATGTACATTGCACACAATGTGGTGTGTAGCACCACTGTCAAGGATCCACACAGATTCAGAGATTACCAAGATACTGCTAGTTTTAGTGTCATTACCTTCCAGTTTGGCATCAGGAATAAACTTTGCTGATATGGCATGAGCTTTAGGAGCCACATCAAGAGGAGTGTTACTGGTCCTTTGCTGCTGCATGAACTGTAAGTATTTCTTATAGTCCTCATGGGTAGCAGCAGGATTAATCTCTGAAACATCAGATTCTTGTGGAGAAGACTGAACCTGATTAACTAATCCCATGCCCTTACTTCTTGGCTTCCAACCAGGGGGGTAACCATGTTTTTTGTAGCATTTCTCAACAGTATGCCCTGTGTATCCACAATAACTACACACAAGTCTTTGCTTCTGATTAGGATATGACCTCCTATTGTTATTATTATCTGACTTTGAGAACAAAACACTTGATCCTGTTAAACTGTCTCCTAAGGTGTTGGATGTGATAGCAACTTGCCTCTCTTGTTGAGAAACCATAGCAAATGCCTTTCTAACATCAGGGAGAGGCTTCATTAACATGATCTGATGTTTAGTGTTAACAAAACTTTCATTCAACCCTATTTGGAAAGCTACTAACATGTCATTCTCTAAGTGTAATCTGACCTTTTCAGATAATTTGTTGCCACATTCACAAATTAAGGGACATTCACAAGCTGGAACAGGCCTTAAAACAAGTAATTCATCCCATAGGAGCTTCAAATGAGTGAAGTAATCATTTATGGAGGAATTACCTTACCTTGTTTGATGAATTTCAAATTGAATTTCGGCAATGCGGAAGACATCCTGTTGGCTGAACCATTTCTTCAAATCATAACATGCCCAATAGTGGGTGAAACAGCCCTGAGGATCCAAAATAGGACCATTGTGTTACATTGATCCCAATAAAAGTACTTAGAATCAAGCTCGCTCCGAATTCTCATCGTTCCGTTTACGAAGACTAGCTTGTTCTTCGATTTTAATGCCATTTCCATGGCTCTCGCCCAGGCATGATAGTTTGATATTCCTTCCAACTGCACAGTCACAAGTTACAACGATGGACTCTCATTTGGATATAGATAAAGGGGATTAGTCCGATCGTTTGGATCGAAGATTGCTGCGGTTGGAGCAGATGCTGGAATCGGATTCGTATGTGTGGAGCCATCTAGGTTTTCACCTCCTTCAACTTGCAATACTGGATTAGTCGTTACTGAAGGTCGAACCATATTCGCAGTTGGTGCACGCCAAGCCATAGCTTCAAAGCTCTGATACCATGTGGAGAATTATGAAGCAGAGAAGCAGATTATGCAACTCATTGAGAGATGGGAAAGAGAATTGAATTGTAAATGGATCTTGTTTCATTAGCTCTAAAAGGTTACAAGCTGCATTCCTTTATAGATTGAGGAAGCAAGGGAAAGAAGATACAAAGTGAAGAAATAATATCCTAACTGAATCTGTTGAGGGAGTTACAAGGAGAAGACAGCTAGGCTACTTGTCATGCTGCGCAGTGTTTTGTGTAGAACTTGCATGTGTTAACAGGTAGAGAGTATGCTTTTGGATTTGGCAATTAGAGTGGATTCTTCCATTATGTCAGTTTTTGGACAACAACATTGTTGAAACATCAGTAACCTTAATAAACTTATCATTTAATTTGCTGTTATATATCATTAACTTGTGCAATTGTGAAATAATATATTGAAATTTTATACTGTATGGGTTATTATTGATGTATGCTAGTTTAGAGTAAGTATAATATTTAAATTGGAGATATATGCATTTACAATTGTATAGTAAAATTATGAAGTATACACATGCCTACATCACGTCCTATATTTTTCCTACAAATTTTCCCTCTTGAAGTGTAATCATGTGATTGGTAATTAAAAACACTAGGACAAAGAACGAGCGGGGTGGCAAGGCTGGGCGATGGCAGCTGCTGTGCCACCGGCGATGGAGGAGAAGACGACTGCTGCTGATTTGTTGAACAGTGGTAGTGGTAGAACCAATGCATTGAAATTAAACACCAGAAAAGTGAAATATATACTTAGTTTTTATCTAAAATAGACAACAACAACAACAACAAAATTAACAACAATTTTGAAATTAAACACCAAAGAACATAATTAAATATCAGAAAAGTGCTTCACTAGTCCAATCATCATAGTCAGAGTGACAGTCATGACAACATTTGAAAGTTACAAATTTATGCATATTGTGAGAACCTTGAGGGCATTTCACATCTTCTGGTATTTTATCCAAAGTTAATGGATATTCAAGCATACAACAAGAATGTTGATCCTGAGAAGAAGCAAGGTTCTCATAACAATATTTGAATGCTTGGCTGAAACCTTTGCTGTATATTTTCTTCCGTTTTTGGTATGCATAATTCATCACTCTCATCATTTTGTCACCAAAGTCACATGCTACTACTTCTTCCCCTTTGCTTAACAAAACCCATGCTCCAAATGTTGTGCTTTTAGCTTCGTAAGCTAGTAACTTTTGGAGTCCAAGAAAAATTTTGTCCTCATCCTCAATACGACCAGTCTTATTTAAATAATTAATTCTTGATAGGAATGCACTTCGAAGTCGTGTCCAAAACCACAAATATTCTGCATTATTGAAACTAATTGCATAACCACTTATATTTTTCACAAGTGACTTTGCTTTCTTGTTATTTCCAATGTATGCAAATTTGATATCCAGATTGATTTCAGAATTGACCTCCTTCACTTTAGTTGCGAATTCTTGAATACATGTAGAGTCATTCCCTCCACAAAAGAAAATGTCATATTTCCAATCAGTCTGTTCAAAAATAAAAATAAAAATAAATTATTGGGGGGTCATAAAATGCCCAACACAAATTAAAACTTAAGAATCAAAATGTTCAAATAATTTTTTTGTTAGTGTGAGGACAATATGCAATTTAAAATCAATTGTATGTTAACTTATTCCTTTCATATTAGCTATTGTGGTTTCAATTATATATAGCGAGCTGAGCGCTTGAAAATGGACTTACCCAGCTTGCTATCAACCAATCTATAAATGGCTGTCCTCTGTGATTACCCAAAAGTTTAAGATTCCATGTCTCTTTATCCCAAAGCATTTCTTCATTCTTACTAGTGTAATTATAGGAAGATTCCTGAACAATAACAAAATAAATATTAATAATAAAAAATATTACTTGAAACAATATATATATATACCCCAAGTTATTTAATTAGTTAAAAATAAGTGGGAGAAACATACCGAATTTTTTATCCTCGTATTAATGTCACCTCTCCATTTATCAATTGTCTTTTCAATGTGACTAACCAAGTCACGTTTCCTCTCCTCAATATCATTAATGACAGAACCAACACCTGAAGTCATTCCCGTCAACTCTTTCTGTAATAAAGAGATGATATTGTTTCCACTACCAATGGTCAGTGTATCATATGCAAGGGCTCCTCTCCACGTTAGGATCATGTGCAATGCATTAGTATGAACTAGTCTTCCACGACTGTCAAGTGAAATAACAATAGGCTCTCCACCACTCTGGAAACTCGGAACACATCTCTCCTTCACAAATCTAATGAATTGATGCGTAATCCTTTTGCATGGATCCAACAACTTTAATCTAAGAATATTTCGTTCACTTACAAATGATGGCATCCTTGCATCACTCCAAACTTGAGGATAATCTATTATTGGAATCAAAATAGTACAAGTACTGATTTCGAACTTGGACAAGTGATGGCGGTAAAGAAAAGCGGCCTCAGAGAGATTTGTGTCTGACACTATTATCAATAGCACCCTCTTGTTTTTTAATCCAATGAATTTAAACGGAGTTGGATATTTGTCTATCAGCCACGGGAATGTATTCTATGCATAATATAGATATAGTAGCAAATAATAATAAAAATAGTAATTAACAATAAAAATAATATCTAATGAAAATAAATCCTATGCATAATATAGACATAGTAGCAAATATTTACAAATTAATGTTCTACTATGTAATTCTACGTTATTTGTAATAAGCAATTGAAGTAGATATATAATATGGAGTAGAACATTTCTTGTTCACTATTTCAACTATTGCTCCTTTACATTATTTGTTTTTTAAGTGTCGAGAGAAACTCATAGTCATTACATGTTTTGTGATATTAACCAGCAAAGACCCACAAAGAGTTAAACAAGCCTAAGTTGCTCATAGCTAATCGACTCAAACTAAGAAGGCTAATAGACGACTTCTACTACTTTGATCTACTAAAATATATCAAACTTGTAACTTTATGATTATCAAGTTAACAGTATGACCAACTTGGCTGGTATTGACCCCTTGCTTTACGATATTGTTACTATTACTCCGTAATTAAAGATGACTTTCATAAGCATGATTCCTTCAATCAAATCAGTATTGTTTGATTTACATAATACTGGGAATGCATTTGACACATGTCCACTTTAACAGACAAGATAAAATAAAATGTCAAACACATGTTTAGCTTACTGGTTCAATAGGCAAAATTTAGAAGAAGATAAAAAAAAATAAAAATAAAAAACTACTTGGTAATGTCCAAACTCCAAATCACATGCATAATTCATGTTTGAATATATTTTTTTAGGAGAACAAAATTAAAATACTTACCTTTGTGTACTCAAATATCTTCTCGGAATCATCATTGACATTGAATATTAGCTTGAGAACTTCAAGATTATTATCAGAATGACTAAAAGCATGCAATAATGCTTCATAAGATTTCTCTATTCTCTTTGCCTCTACAAATACAAAACTATAATTAATACACTTAAAACATATACAACACAGAGATGAAATTTGCTTTTGGTCTTGGCAGTTAAAATACTTGGTAATTATATTGTTTGAAAGCTATCATTTGATTGGCACAAACCTATTAGCGGGTAACAAGCAGAGAGTATGGTTTTGGATTTGGCAATTAAAGTGGATTCTTCCATTATCTTATTTTTGGACCTGAAAGAGAATAATATATGTTGAAACATTAGAAACCTCTTAAGTGGTTGTGTGGTTGCGTGTGAATGATTTGTGTGGTTGTGTGTGCACACTGAATTGCACGAAGGGGGAGGAAGGGAAAAATTGAAAAAGAGGAATTGTGAAAAGGAAGAATGTGTGGAAAGGAATTAAAAAGAAAAAAGAAAAAAGAATGGCAAAGAAATTCGAGTGAAAGGAGATGGGTCTAGAGGTAGGTCAAAAGGCCTCCTTTGGTTAAAATGTAGAGATTTGTACAAAGGAGGCTGACCTATACCTTGAGGGTGGATTGGGGGAAGGGAGCCATTGCTTGGTATGTAGGCTATAGAGATTGCCCATGGAAAAATGCAGAGATCTGTACGTGGGTGGTTGGTCTGGATGGGCACCAAGAGTGGGAAGGAGGATGGTTTGTGTGGGTCATGGACATTGGTCCCATTCTCTGGTGTAGGATAAGGTAGGAATGCAGGAAATAATAGATCAGATTTGATATATTAAATACTTACTTAACACAAAGAATATGTCGGGTATAAGTAAGAATGCTTCTGATAAACCAATAAGTCGCCAAAATTAGTGGTTGCGGTGGACAAAAAGATGACGATTCATTAAGCTGCCTCACACAGTTAACGAGGTTCAACACAACACAAACATTCTCAGGTATTTCCTTAGATGGGGCAACAATTAGCCTTTTATTATTCAAAAGTCTGAACTTGGTTACGAATCTCCCCATATTCAAGATAAAAGCTGCAGTTATCATGTCTACCTTGGTGTCCCAAGGGTAGGTGGATAGCATGCTTAGCACATGGATTGTTGCCGAGTGAAAATCAATATTATTCAAACACTTAGCCGCTACCTGTAAAAGATAATATAACGGACATGCATAATAACTAAAATCAAGAAAACATTCATTTAGTTGATAAGGACACGAAATAATATTACGAGTATGATACAAATATTTAATATATTGAACAAAATATAATATTATTAATTGAAGCATTCTTTCTATCTCAAATAAAAGATTAAGTTGATGATATATAGTTGAATCTCTCACACACATATATATATAGTCTTACGATCCCATGAGAAGATAAAGAATCAATCTCAGCTTTACAATTGTAAAAATTAGACGAATCTAAGCATATTAAAGACACAGTGACATTTTTATAATTATCAACAACTTTATTATACAGACATGAACAATTAAATATACATTCTGTAAAAACTATCCTGGTTAAATAAAAAAAATCAATGAAAAGGTTAAATTTTAAATCTAAACTACAAATGTTAAATTATTTCCTCGGTCTCATTTTATTTGTTTTACTTACTATTCAACGGTCGAATCAACTCTTTCTTCCTGGCTTATTTCTATTAGCATTTTTTTATAATTTTTAAATTTGATTTTTTGTGTTTAATAGTACTTTTTATGTAGTTTCTAAATATATAAATGAAATAAGGGTCAAATAGGTCACTTAGATCAACTGCACACCAAACTGCAATTGGGACATCAAACTCAAAAAATATAATTGGGTCCCTGAACAACGCAAACTAATGCAATTAAACCCAAAATGACATGTTTACCTCGAAACATGCTGATATGGCAGTTACCGAATTAAAATTTATTTTTAATACTTTTAAATAACTTCAGTCAAGACTCATTAACCGAACTCGACAGACATATAAAATGAGATGGATGGAGTAGATCCTAAATAGTAAAAAGTGAACCCTTAAATCAAAATGCATTTTTGCAAGTGCAATATTTTAAGAGTGAATTCTTTTTTTTTTGGTCCTACTGTTATTGGCTTATTAAAGGATTTTAACTTTTAATTGTTTTACGGAAATTACTTTTGGTAGTTTAGAAATTGGGCTGAGGTTTATAATTTCTGATACAAGTAGTTTTACTTTCTTACATTTAATTGTTTTACGGGAATTACTTTTGGTAATTTAGAAATTGGGTCACACTTGTGTGAGACCGTCTCACGGATCCTTATTCGTGAGACGTGTCGGGTCGGGTCAAAGCACCATGCAAATGTCATACTTATATGTGCAAATCTCATACTTATATGCTCAAATATAACACTAATAAAAAATACAATTTTTGTTACTTATAAGGGAAAAAGTAATACATTTTTCATAATAAGTAATGTTGACAAGTGCCTCTCACTTATAAGGGCAAATATAACACTTTTGAGGAAAAATGTAATACTTTTAAATCGAAATGTAAAAGTATTGTATTTTCCCTTAAAAGTATTACATTTACCCTAATAAGTAACAAAAATTTTATTTATGATTATTATTACATTTGAGCATATAAGTATGATATTTGTGCATATAAGTGTTACAATTGCATCACGACCCGACCCGACCCGTCTCATGGTGAGACCGTCTCACACAAGTTTTTGCCTTAGAAATTAGTTTATGCTTCTCTTTGATCAGCTTCCATTTACGTTTTTTTTTTTTCTTTTCATAACAATTTTGACCAAAATTTTTAAATTTTATATCAAGTCTAATACAGTTTACCTAGTGCTTGATCCTTTCTTAATTGCTAGATTTTGATTTCCAATTTCTTCGATTTTGATCGAATTTGCTACGATTTTGGTCGGATTCGCTGATTATGTTTTCTTTTATCTTTTCCCCAGTAAAAGCACAACGAAAAGGGTAAAGGAGGAGATCAAAATATGAAAAGACCAAAAAATCCCAGTATTGGATGGCAACTTGACAGAAAATCTAACGGTGGACTAAGAGTGAAAAGCACTAAATAACAGTGGTCGCAATGTGGCAAAAATTAATGAGGTGGCCGGACTAAAATTGAAAATGCCCCAATAACAGTAGGACCAAAAAAGAAATTCACTCATCCTTTAATACTAAATGTGTAATATGTTAATACGTACTAAATGTGCATTTTGTAACAAATAAATGTACAAATCTGAAAAATTTTGGAAAGTGCAGATTTTAGTGTTCAAGTCTGAATAATAAAGTTGGTGATAATTACAAAAATATCACCGCCTTTTTTATTTTTATTTTTTAAATTTGATCGAATCCGCCCGATATTTTCAAATGTAAAAGCTGAGATTGGTTCTTAGTTTTTTCTTAAACACTTTTCCTCATTTGATCATATATATATATATATATATATATATATATATATATATATGCGCGCGTATGGTACGTTCAATACTAATTACATTTAAATAATATTCTTATTCAAACTTAAACAAATGCGTTGAATGAGGAGTTATATATATGGTGTAGCAAATACTAAAAAATTACCTCAAAAGAAAGCTGTATTATTGGGTATGAGAGTTCCTTGCGAATGCGCATTTGTGGTATAGTTAACATGTCTTTCTCAACTTCTCCAGAAACCTAGTAACATTTAGTATGTCATAGACATTATATTATATTAGTGCTAATAAGGAGTGGTACGGTGTTATGCACTTTTATTTACATAAAACTATAAAATTAGGTAAATGATTAGATGGATTTGTTATATGTAGGGGCTTGAGAGAAAATTAAGCTATTCAAAAAAGTCGAGTGTACTTATAATTGTACATCCAAAATGAAATTATATATAACAAGGAGTACGTACATTCAATATTTCATTTACCTCTTGAGGAATTGAATTCAAATTGGGATGATGAGTAGCCATTACTTGATCTGCGATTACAGCATCATCATCAAGCTCCATGTTTGTCACTGTTGGTGGTTGTGAAATCAATGGCTGTGATAGAGCTATAGGTTGAGTTGTCATGGATTGAGGTTAGCTTGGGTTGATTTTTGACGGTTACTAAACTTTGTAGCTTCAATTCTTTCTATAACATGTATGTGTTTCAATACCGGGCCTCAGCTCTTATATAGCAATATGAAATTAGGAATCAAATATTACTTATCAAATTCATCATAGTATTATTTTTATGTTTGATTCCTTGCCTCATGTTTACTTTGATTAGGAATTTTTTTCATCTTCAATTCCTTGCTTCAAGTCTACTCCAATTAATTGGATTTTTTTTTTCAATTCTTTCCATCAACTTTACCTCAATTAAAACTTTTTTTTTCTAAGATACTATAATATATTGATCTAAACTTTAAATATCAAGTTTTGACTAATAAAATTTTTTTTCTTAACTTTTTTACTTGCTCCAAATATACTCAAAACACATGCATCTGCATACACATCTTTAAATATCAAGTTTTTAATTTTTCTTTTGCATAAAATATATTTAATGTTGTTAACTTGTTATTAATGAATAATGAGTGCCAAATTCCGAAATTGCTTGTTCGGTTAATTAGGTTTATCAAGAATTTACTTTAATTAGGTTTATATATCAAGAAGAAAAGTATAATCAGCCAAAGCATGCAATAGCGTATAGAAATTATATATTTTGGAGAAATGCCAAAATGGAAGAATTGAAGTAGCTTGGTAGAAGACTTAAGCTCTGTTTAGAAACTTGAAATATATTTTTCGAAAATTGATTTCTAAAAAATATAACGGCTCATTTTTTAAAAATATTTTAATTTTCTAGCGTTCTGTTGAATGTTGAAAAACTATCCGTAAAAGAAAATGAACATGCATCAAAAGTATCTATATTTAACATGGACAAAAAAGTAATATTACAAGTATATATGATACAACAAGTATAAATGTATTCACGTGCGGTAGGCATTCCCAGGTGCGGTTGCGCAGTTGCATCTGCGCCATTGGTATTGCCTAAATCAACATCAATGATTAACAATGAATAAAAAAACACGGTGGCAACTTGGTCTTTTTGCGTGTAGGTCAAATTTAAGGTGCGTGGTTTTCCTTCTTAAGGTACGTCAGTTTTATGCTTAAGGTGCGTAAGTTGTTGAAAACTTAAGTGCGTCAATCTAAAGTTTTAGGTGCGTGATTTTCCATCTTAAGCTGTGTGATTTTCCTTCTTAAGTAAGGTGCATGATTTGTATGCTTAAGGTGCGTCAATTGTTGAAACTTAACGTGGGCCATTTTAAAACTTTAGGTGCGTGATTTGTGTTCTTAATATGCTTTATTTGTGTGTTTAAGGTGCATGGTTTATGTACATAAGGTGCCCCATTTTAAAACTTTAAGTGCGTGGTGTGTGTACTTAAGGTGCATTATTTTAATACTTAAGGTGCATTATTTTAATGCTTAAGGTGCGTTTTTTTGTGTTAACCTCACGAGAATTTATATCTGCGCCAAAACTCATCCCTATATATATATATATATATATATATATGAACAAATTAAATTTTCAATATTGCAATATTGGTTACATTGGAATAAAGGATATATTTAATTTAATGAAGTTAATTTAAACATTTTCAATATTAAACATACAAATGCATGCATGCAATGAGAAGTTGCATCACTCACATGGCATTTGGTCCGGAGGCACTACTAGAAATCATTGAATTTTCGACCACCATAAAGTAGTCGAAAATGACCTTATTCCGGTTGAAAACTCGTGTTCCGATAACTTTTTTTATCACTTGAGGTATCCGAAAAAACCTTCGTCACTATTTTCAACCACCACATGAAGTGGTCGGAAATAGTGTAAAATATTATGAAGTGGTCGGAAATAGCGTACAATATTATAAAGTGGTTGGAAAAATTGGTGGCCCAAGCAAGATTACAGCTTCGCATTTTCGGCCACCAGTGGCCGGAATCGTCCACCAAATCAATATTACAGTATAACAATTTCCGACTAATAACAAGAGAATAGAGTTCATATAGATGTACTAGTTACATAAAATCACTTTTTGCTACTAATTTTTTGGGTGGTCGAAAATGAGGTCCAAAAATCAATGATTTCTAGTCGTGAGGTGGGAATTAGGAAGAAAAGAAATTGTAATTCCGTGGAACAAAGAAAAATGTGGGGAATAATTTTTTCATCTTCAATTCCTTGCTTCAAATCCACTTCAATTAATTATGACCTTTTCTTTTTTGTATTCTCAATTCCTTGCATAAACTTTACTTCAATTAGAACTCTCTTTTTTTCTTCTTTTTTTCCGATCCTATGACACTATATAATAATGATCTAAAATGTAAATATCAAGATATGACACTTCAGAACCCAAAGTAGGCAAAAAAAAAAAGGTTAATAAAAGATATAAAAGTTGAGTTAGTGGTAAATTATGCTTGGTTGAATTTATTGTGTGATTTTTCAGGGGTTGGTGTTGATTTGTCATTTGATATGATATTAGTTTAATACCTAGTGCTCAGATGGTAGAGTAGTAGCTCTCCCGTACGTGAGGTCATGAATTGACTCTTTGTGATCCAATAGGTTGAGAAAGTATGTTCCAATAGGTTGAGAAAGTATGTTTGAATAAGTTTTTTTTTAATACTACTAACTCTATTACAATGCAGTATTTGTTCATAACTACTTTCTCAACAAAGCACAAGAGTCGGGTTTGATGCCACTGGACTACAAGGTCCTTGGCATGTAATAGAGTTAGTTGTATTAAAAAAAAAACAAAAGTTTAATACCTAGGATTTAGAAAAATATTTTTAAAAAAAATTGAAAATTGCCCGACAAAGGGTAGATGAAGATAACCTTGTCTGGCGGTCTTCCTTATCGTTTTTTATGTTGTATTAATTTACCGCCAATGCAACTTTTACATGTTAACCTACTAAATGAACAAAATACACATTTTGTTCACTTGTGGCATCTGAATGTATGGTTTTTTTAAAAAAAATAAAAATAAAAAAAATTAAGAGGCTCAACTGCATGCACTATTATGATTACTTTGAAGGTTTATTATTTGACATTTATTCTAAAGGTATTAGAGAAACTCTAATGTAGTGTATGTGTCTTGTTAATTACCTTCTTCTTGTCTAAAGAAATCCTTAACAAAAAAAAAAAAAAAAAAACTTTATATGGAATAAACAATGTCTAAAAATAAAGTTGGAGTGCACTGATAAGAATTTTATATTTTCATCTAGTAAAATGAGGATAGAACTTTTTTATTACCACCAATTTATAGGTGTTCGTTGTTTATATTATCGTTCCAACAGTGAACCAATCGATATACCCTGCACCACGGTGCACATAGCAACGTGCACCACGTACGTAAAACGACGTCGTTTTGGTGTTAGTGGGCGCGGACGCGAATGACTCCAGAGAATTCATTATCTATAATACACAGAACGTTTGCCTAGAATACACAGAATGTTTGCCCAGAATACACAGAATATTGACACAAAATACACATATGTTAGTTGACGCGAATGACTCCAGGGAATTAATTATCTATAATACACATAATCATTATATTGAATACATAGAACGTTTGCCTGGAATACACCGAATGTTTGCCCAAAATACACAGAATATTGACACAAAATACACATAACTCATCCTCCTAACATTCGAATGCACAAACACACAGAACTCATCCTCCTAACATTCGAATGCCCAATACACAGAATATTGACACAAAATACACAGAACTCATCCTCCTAAACATTCGAATGCACAAACACATCACATGTGTTACTAACATGAATACACATAACGGTTGCCTAGAATACACAGAACGATTGCCTAGAATACACAGAATGATTGCCTGAAATACACAGAATATTAACATAAATACAGAGACCGGGCGAAACGGGAAACGTAATTTCCAAAAAAATGGATGATTAGTTTACAATGCTCAAAACGACGTCGTTTAGGTACGTGTTGCACATTGCTATGTGCACCGTGGTGCATGGTATAATTTGCCACAGTGAACATTGACATGTTCAATGTAGCGAGTCACACTGAGAATAAAGAATTGTGGTTTAACAAGATTAAAGTAAGTAATATAGTGCGCCCAGGAGAGAACTGAGAACGCTTCGCAGCGTACCATGTGTCCAGATTTAGTTGCACCTAAGGTTATAAATAGGTGTACGAATGTTAACAAAGTAAATTACTTGCACTTGTAAGTAAAAATAGGTGCACAAATGCATGTAAAATGTATTACATTTGCAAGTAAAATGCACATTGTGCATCAATACTAAGTGCACCTAATGGTATAATTAGTTGCACCTATGTGCACAAATGTTAACAAGGTAAATTACTTGCACTTGTAAGTAAAAATAGGTGCACTTGTAAGTGATTTTACTTGCACTTTTTACTTGTAAATGTGCACCAACTACTTGCACTTATAAAACATTTACTTGCACCAAAGTTCGAGTTATTTACGAAAATGTCACCGCGTCGTTTTTTAAAATTACATCTGATTCGTTGATCTGGACACGTGGACTACTGTGGATTGTTCTTATTTTTCTCCTGGGCACCCGTTCTCATTAGAGCGCGCCCCTATACATATATATATATATATATATATATATATATATATAGAGAGAGAGAGAGAGAGAGAGAGAGAGTCATAATCAGGTGTGTGCGGTCAGTGCGGGCGAACCACTGTGTATACAGATATACACCACACAAATATGCACCGTTAGGTACGCATCACAAAAAACACACCATTAGGTATGCAAATATATACCGGTTCATATAGTGTTAGCAAATGCACCATTAGGTGCAGGAAAGTTATGGTGCATTATTTTGGGTGTGTGGTGTGTTTTATGGTGCTTTTGTGTATTTTCATTGTGGTGCGTTTTTTAACATTGAGTGGTGTGAACCGCACCGATCGCACGGGAAGACGCGGTTACATTTGAACAGATTTATATATATGTTGAAGATGGGGCAAATTACCATTCCTATCTGAGATAGTGTAGATTTATATCTGAGATAATGTAGATTTATATCTAAAATTAAAGTAGTCTTTTTTAATAGGTGGTTCCCTGAATTTTTTGTTTATCTTTTTTAACAGGCAATATAAAAAATGTCAACACGATTTAATAGGCAGTATTTAAAAGAAAATAAAACAATGATTGGTAATGTCCAAATCACATGCACAATTTATGTTTGAATATATTTATTTAGGAGAATAAAATTTAAATACTTACCCTAGTTAGCTCAAATATCTCCTCAAATAACTCAGGAATAAGTTAATACCAAGGAGGGGTCTGGTAATAGCTATTACCCTTGCAAGGGTAATAGCTCATTCCTAGGAACATTGTTCCTGCGATTAGAAAGCATTACCAAACAAAGGAATATGCTTATTCTCGGGAATGCTATGCCATTCTAGGCCTATTACGCGAACCAAACATGCCGTAAATATGTTCCACAAATATAATTAGAAAATTTAAAATGTGTCTGCACAGACAGTATTTGAGAGAAGAAAAAATACAATTTTTCTAAATAATAAATGTTGATGAGAATTTACTTGTATCAAGAAGTTCCATTTTAAATTCAACCAAGCTTAGCTTCCTCTCCAATGTAGAATTGTTAATTTAAATACTATTGCTTTAGGTGATTATACTTTTCTTATTCCTTGCTACATTCTTGATTGTAATCTGTTTGTTTAATTTGCACTACAAAAAATTGGGTTCGGCATCAATTATCTACCGTTAATTTGAAGATATGTATCTAGCGTACATATCACTAGTTGATGCTTAAACTTCTTTACATATATGTTAGGAACTTGGTTAGTTTCGAAGGGTTCAGGTGATCAGAAGAAGCCCACCGGTGAGAAATGAGAATAAATCTCAACCTTAAATCAAAAAAATTCACCGCAACTTTAACAATGTGCTCTGGAAGGCATAACAATGTGCACTAGAAAGACAAAAAAGGTGCACTGAAGGCACAAAAATCTGAAACAATTATTGGAAAAAGTAAATTTAGTATAGGATCTTCAACACAAATCATAAAGGACAATAAATATTAAACAAGCAAACAATATTCAACTTAATTTAGTAATTAGTGATCAAAATTAATTGATCTTTAAAAAACAAAAAGTTCGCCACCTACGATTTTTTTAAAAAAAAATGCTCTGGAAAGCACAACGATATACACTGTAAGTCACAACAATGTGTTCTGGAATAAAGGACAATGTGCACTGAAACTCTGGAAATGCAAAAATGTGCACGGTAAGTAGAAAAATATGAAACAACTATTGAAAAGACTAAATTTAATGCATGATCTTCAACACAAATCATAAAAGATTACAATATTCAACTAAAATTAGTAATTAGTGATTCATTCATGATCAAATGCTCTTTAATATATATATCTATATATAACACCAATGATCTAAAACTGGAAGGCACAACAATGTGCTCTGGAAAGCTAAACAATGTGCTTAGGAAGGCTCATCAATATACACTCGGCAAACAATATTAACTACAAAGGAATAACATTATACTCTGGAAGGCATAACAATGTGCTCCCTATGGCGTAAAAATGTGCAGTGGAAAGCAAAAAAAAAATCAACTTACTTACACAAAATTACCATGATGCTAATGAACGTTGATCTGAAGTGAATCAAGGGATGAAATTACATCCTATTTTTCACCTAAGGTTT
>CM008339.1:25722067-25736601 GCA_002525835.2 Ipomoea batatas
GGGTCCTCATGTTTACTACATCAGTTAGGAATTTTTTTCATCTTCAATTCCTTGCTTCAAGTCTACCTCAATTAATTGAGAACTTTTTTTTTTTTTTCCTATAACACTATATAATGATCTAAAATGTAAATATCAAGTTAGGACACTTCAGACCTCAAAGTAGGTTAAAAAAAATGCAATTTGGTGGTAAATTATGCTTGAAAACTCTATACCCAAAATCAAGGATTGAACTCTTAACCTTTGTTAAGGGTGAATGAACCCCTTCCACTCAATCACACCC
This sequence comes from Ipomoea batatas, assembly GCA_002525835.2. NCBI lineage: Eukaryota > Viridiplantae > Streptophyta > Magnoliopsida > Solanales > Convolvulaceae > Ipomoea > Ipomoea batatas. The sequence continues at coordinate 25,722,348 of CM008339.1, forward strand.
TCCAGATTTCCAAGCAACCATTATGTATTATTGATATCACCCCTATTTGGCACATTAATTACGTATTGTTTCCCGAACAAGTGTAAGGGCACTTTTACGCACTCTCAATTCCTCAAATAAGTTTTTGAGCTCTCCACCTGTGGCCAACCTTTTTGAAATGGAAAAAACTTGTGTGAGACCGTCTCATCGTGAGACGGGTAGAGTCGGGTCAGATCAATATACAAATGTAATACTTATACGGACAAATATCATACTTATATGCTCAAAAGTAATACTAATCAGGAATAAATTTTTTGTTACTTATAAGGGTAAATGTAATACTTATAAGGGAAAATGTAATACTTTTACATTTTGATTTAAAAGTAGTACATTTCTCCTCAAAAGTATTATATTTTTCCTTATAAGGGGCACTTGCTAAAATTACTTATTATGAAAAATGTAATACTTTTGATGAAAAATATAATACTTTTAAATCAAAATGTAAAAATATTACATTTTTCCTCAAAAAGTATTACATTTTACCTTTAAGCATATAAGTATGACATTTACGCATATAATTATGACATTTACATGTTGATTCGACCCGACTTGACTCATCTCACGAATAAGGATCCGTCAGACGGTCTTACACAAGTGTGGCCTTTTGAAATTAGAGGATAATCTTAAGCTTTAATTTCCCACTTGACTTCTTGGATTGTCGACACGCTCCAATAATTTATATCAGTGAAGTAAGTGTATACATATTTTTAATTAAAATAGATAACAACAACAAAATTAACAACAATTGAAATTAAACACTAGAAAAAGGACATAATTAAACATCAGAAAAGGGGTTCAATAATGTATTAGTAGTAGTCATCATAGCCATGGTGACAGTCATGATAACATGTGAAAGTTACAAATTTATGCATATTGTGAGAACATTGAGGGCATTTCACATCTTCTGATATTTTATCCAAAGTCAATGGATATTCAAGCATACAACAAGAATGTTGATCGTGAGAAGAAGCAAGCTTCTCATAACAATCTTTGAATGCTTGACTGAAACCTTTGCTGTGCATATTGTTCTTCCATTTTTGGTACGCATTCATCACTCTCATCATTTTGTCACCAAAGTCACATGCTACTACGTCTTCCCCTTTGCTTAACAAAACCCATGCTCCAAATGTTGTGCTTTTAGCTTCGTAAGCTAGTAACTTTTGGAGTCCAAGAAAAATTTTATCCTCATCTTCAATACGACCTGTCTTATTTAAGTAATTAATTCTTGATAGGAATGCACTTTGAAGTCCTGTCCAAAACCACAAATATTCAGCATTATTAGAACCAAGTGCATAACCACTTCTACTTTTCACAAGTGACTTTACTTTCTTGTTATTTCCAATGTATGCAAATATGATCTTCACTTGGATTTCGGAATTGACGTCCTGCACTTTAGTTGCGAATTCTTGAATACATTTAGCGTCATTCCCTCCACAAAAGAAAATGTCATATTTCATTGCACTCTATTCAAAAAGAAAAATAATAATTAAAAATTATTGCAGGGTCATAAAATGCCCATCATAAATTAAAACTTAAGCATCAAAATGTTAAAATAATTTTTTTGTTAGGCCGAGAACAGTATGCAATTTAAAATCAATTGTTTACTTATTCCTTTCTAGCCAGCAGCTGAGCGCTTGAAAATGGACTTACCCAATTTGCTATCCAGCTATCTATGTCATAGTTACTTGTAAAATACCAGGACTGTCCTTTGTCATTACTCAAAAGTTTAAGATTCCATGTATGTTTATCCCAAAGCATTTCTTCATTCTTACTAGTGTAATTATAGGAAGAATCCTGAACAATAACAAAATAATATTAATAATAAAAAAGAGTTCCTAGCTTTTTAGACTTGAAACAATATATACCTCATTTAATTAGAAAAAATGATTGGAAGAAACTTACGGAGTCTTTTATCCTCATATTAATGTCATCTCTCCAATCATCAATTGTCTTTCTAATGTGATTAACCAAGTCACGTTTCTTCTCCTCAATATCATCAATGACAGAACCAACACCAAAAGTCATTTCCGCCAACTCTTTTTGTAATAAAGAGATGATATTGTTTCCACTACCAACACTCAGTGTATCATATGCAAGGGCTCCTCTCCACGTTAGGATCATGTGCAATGCATTAGTATGAACTAGTCTTCCACGGCTGTCAAGTGAAATAACAATAGGTTCTCCACCACTCTGAAAACTCGGAACGCATCTCTCCTTCAAAAATCTAATGAATTGAGGCGTAATCCTTTTGTATGGGTCCAACAACTCTAATCTGTGACTTATTTCACTTACTAATAATAATGGCGTCCTTGCTCCAGTCCAAACTTGAGGATAATCTATGATTGGAATCAAAATAATCCAAGGGCTGATGTAGAACTTAGACAAGTGATGATAAAGAAAAGTGGCCTCAGAGAGATTTGTGTCTGACACTATTGTCAATAGCACCCTCGTATTTTCTAATCCAATGAATGGAAACCGAGTTGCAAAAAATGGACGCTGATGATATGCATAAAATGGTCAGGTTAACTTCATTATAAATTTCTGAAATTGTCTAACGGTATGCATGCTATAATAAATTTCAGAATCAAGAAGTATTATTATATGAGGCGCAAGTTTATGAATATCTAATATTTTAATATTGTTCCGTATCCCAGAATATTTTGTTCAAATATAGTTTTTTTTTTAAAATATTTATAACATCAACAACATTAATAATAAGTGCTAATAATTTAAGATCGAGATTAGAGATAATGGCAACGGGGCGGGAAGTATAGTTTCCTTCTCTGTTGCTGCGACCCCAACATCGTCTTTGGCGAGGAATTGAAAATAGTTTTCATCTTTGTCCCCGTGGGGAATTAGGCGGGGACAAGAATTTTTCGTCTCGGTTAGATCCTAGTCAAAATATTAAATTAGTACAATTTTTAATAATAAAAAATTAAAATACTTAAGTTTATATATATACGAGAAGATGTTGTCTCATCGGAACATTAGTGTGTGTGTGTGTGTGTATATATATATATATATATATATATATAATTATTAAATTATAATAATTATTCGTGGATGGGGTGGGGCGGAGAAGGGTATCCCGTTCCCATTTCTTGAAAATTTCCCGCATCTCCATTTCCGTAGGGGAGGGAGTCGAGAATTCCTATTGAAGACGAGGAAATTAAAATTGACATTCCTATCCAAGATAGTACGTGTAGATTAATTCCATATAGATAGTTTAGATTAATATATTGTTACATATTATATTTAATTTAAATTTCTTATTGTTTGTAAATAATTTGTCTTTTTTAATAGATAATTAAGAATATATTTTTAGGTAATTCTATTTTTTTTTTGTTATTTTGTTGTTCAAAATGATAAAAAGAGTAAATAATAATAAAAATAATATCTAATGCAAATATATCCTATGCAAAATATACATAAAATAATATGAACAATTTAGGACTACAAAAATTAATTTAGGTATAGTAGCAAATTTTTACATATTAAATTTTTAGTATGTAATTCTATTTTATTTGTAAGGAACTAGATAATATGGAGTAGAACATTTCATGTTCACTATTTCTACTATTGCTCCTTTACATTATTTTTTTAAGTGATGAGAGAAACTCACAGTTGAGGGTGCACACTAGATAAACCTTGTCTTGTGGTTCTAACCAGTAAAGGACGACAAAGAGTTAAACCAGTCTAGGTTGTTCATAGCTAATCGGTTCGAACTAAAATGGCCAATAGACTAGGTCTACTAGGATTGAACTTGTAACCTTATGGTTATCAAGTTAACATCATGACGAACTTAGTTGGGGTTGAGCGGTTGCTTTACAATATTGTTATTAAACCAGCCTTGGAGTTGACTTTCATATGCATGATTCCTTAATACTTGATTTACATAATACTCGGAGTGCATTTGACCCATGTCCACTTTAAGAGGCAAGATTTAAAAAAAAAAAATGTCAATACGGGTTTAGCTCACTGGCTTAATAGGTAGTATTTGAAAGAAGATAAAAAAAAATGCTTAGTAATGTCCAAATCACATGCACAATTTATGTATGAATATAGTTATTTAGGAGAATAAAATTTAAATACTTACCCCACCGTACTTAAATATCTCCTCGGAATCATCATTGACATTAAATATTAGCCTGAGAACTTCAAGGTTATTATGAGAATGACTAAAAGCATGTAATAATGCTTCGTAAGATTTTTCTGTTCTTTTTGCCTCTGCAAATAATAATACAAAATTATAATTAATACTCTTAAAACACGTACAACACAGAGATCGAATTTGCTTTTGATCTTAGAAGTTTTTTTTTTTTTAGTACTACGGACTCTGTAACAATGTAGTATTTGTTCATGGTCTTGGCACTTAAAGTAATTGTTTGAAAGCTATACTTTGATAGGCACCAACCTAGCAGTACGTGGGCAACAAGCAGAGAGTATGGTTTTGGATTTGGCAATTAAAGTGGATTCTTCCATTATCTCATTTTTGGACCTGAAACACAATAATATATGTTGAAACATTAGAAACCCTAATTAATAAAATTAACCTTTTGCAAGTGTGCTAGACACTAAAGTGAGTAGCTGTGCAACAGTAATCTCTACAGCATGCGGGAAACAAAATAATAGATTTGATATTAAATTATATTAAATACTTACTCAACACAAAAAATACGTTGGGTACAAGTAAGAATGCTCCTGGTAATCCAATAAGTCGCCAAAATTATTGGTTGCGGTGGAGAGAAAGATGACGGTTGATTAAGTTCAGTCACACACTTGACGAGATCGATAATGAACTTGATGATAGAATCATAAGATATTTTCTCCAATTGCACAACAATTAGATTTTTCTTAAACAGTCTCAACTTGTTTGCTAATTTGTTCCAATGACTGTGTCGAGAAATAGTGGTGAAATCTCCATAGATTAAGGAAAAAGCTGCAAGCATGATGACTACCTTGGTGTCCCACGGGTAGGTGGATAGCATGCTTAGCAGATGGATTGTTGCCGAGTGGCAATCAATATTATTCAAACACTTAAACGCTACCTGTAAAAGATAATATAACGAACATACATAATAATATAATTAAAATCAAGAAAACATTAATATAATAATCGTCTAGGTCGATAAGGACACGAAATAATAATACGAGTATAATACAAATATTTAATATATTGGACAAAAGTTAAAATTTGCAATATTGATATTGAAGTATATATGCTTTCTGTCTCAACTAAAAGGTAGGTTGAGTATGATGATATATAGTTGAATCACTCCCACACACATATATGTATGGTCATATGAGAACAATATAATGCTTTTGCTAAAAATTAAAATGTGAAATAATAATTTTATCTGTTGATTTGAGATGATCAACAATTCAAAATTCAATGGTAATTTTGGACATTGAACTCGTGCACATGCAAGACTACTTCATGGTGCATTCACGGATATGTCTTACTCCTCGAGTGTGCAGGCTGATTATTTTAATTTTTAACCAATATATGGTCGGATCTAGTTTTAATACCAAAATAAATGATGTGTTTTATCTAAACTAAGGGGGTGTATTCAATATTTCAATTAAGACTTTTATAAACTTTCAAAGACTTTTAAAATGATAGATTAAATGTATAGTTGCTAGTTAAACTAATAATTAGACTATATATATATATATATATATGTGTGTGTGTGTGTGTGTGTGTGTGTGTGTGTGTGTGTTTGTGTGTGTGTGTATTATGTTGAACACTAATTACATTTAAATAATATTTTTAATCGAACATAAACAAATACATGCAATGAGGACTTATATATACAGGGCCGGATTTTAGGGCGTGCAAGACGTGCAACCGCACAGGGCCTCAAAATTTTGGGGGCCCCTAGTCCAGCCCTGATCTAATAGTTAGTATATGTATTTATGATTATATGAAAGGCCCAAAATTAAGTTTTTTGCATTTTTCTCTTTGCAATTTTTCTTAATTCGCAGTTTATTTATACTTTAATAGGGTCTCACTTAGTTACTAGCACAGGGCCTCGCAAATAAAAAAAACCGGCCCTGTATATATAGTACTGTGCCAAATGCTAAAAAATTACCTCAAACGAAAGTTGTATCACTTGGTATGGTAGTTCCTTCTGCATGCGCTTTCGTTTGAGCTTTTGTGGCTACAACAGATTCAAGTAAAAGAAAAGAAATTAAAATGTATTCTTCGAATATGATAATTATTATAGTATATATAGAGATTCAAAAAAAAATAATAATATAATAGCTTTCACTTTTAATTATAAAATAATGCCTGCTGCCATGCAAACTTTAAAACACTTGAATTAATTAGAGTGATGATAAGCAAGTTGACAAACCAGGTGGTTAAAGTTGAGAATATTTTCGGGGCAGCTCAAAATAAAATTTGCATTCAAATTGGTGGCACCACTGAGATGATGAGTAGCTTTTACTTGATCCGCGATTGCAGCGTCATCATCAACCTCCACGTTTGTGAGTGGGCTATGCATCACTGTTGGTGGTTGTGAAATCAATGGCTGTGATAGAAGTATCGGTTGAGTTGCCATGGATTGGATTGGCAGTATATATTAGCGAAGATCCAAATGGTGCTAATACTTTCAAAAGAAAGTTGAGGTTTGATTTTTTAACTTGGTAGGTTCTTCCTATAACATGTATATATGTATGTGTTTCAATACCTGGTCTCTTATCCAGCAATAATATGAAATTAGGAATCATATATTACTTATCAAATTCATCATTATTTTTATCTTCGATTCCTTGCTTCATGTTTACTTTAATTAGGAATTTTTTCATCTTCAATTCCTTGCTTCATGTCTATTTCAATTAATTTGAAACTTTTTTTTTTTTTGTATTCTCAATTCCTTGCATGAACTTTACTTTATTTAGAACTTTTTTTTTTCTTGTGACAAAACACTTACAATAAATCTCCATCCACCAAATTACATTAATTGCAATAAGGCTACAACTCCAAGCTGACAAGTACGTAGTTTGCATCTTAATCAAAATTCTAACCCAAATGGCTGCCAATATAAAGCCACATGCAACACAAAAGACAAATTTTGCATAGAATTTGCATTTTCATTACCTCCAAGCTCATTTTCTGGATTCCAATTTCTTTTTTTTTTGTCATGTTCCGACTTCAATCGGTTAATTTCACTTTAATTTTTATCCAATCCTTTTAATAACTTGGTATCATCACCTCAATACGAGTTGGGAGGGCCAAATGAAAATTTTATCCAAGGTTTGGGTGTCTTGCTGTCTAACACAAACGAATATGAGTTAATTTCACCAAAGGTCCTTTGTCTTTGGTGGCAATTCCAATTTTAGCCCCAAACTATCGTTTTTGTCATTTATCATCCAGACTATATATTCTTTTTTGGACATTTTTAGTCGACTTTTTCCTATTTGTAGTAAGGGTAATTTTGTCTCTTCATTTTTTTTAAATTTAATTGTATAAAAATAACTTTGCATTTTATGGTGTTTACTGTCCCACTGCAATATGTTTATATATAAATTAACTTTGCAATTCCAATATGTTTCCAACATTGCAGACACACACAAACATAGAAAAAGAAGTCCTTCACCAGACACTTAGACGCACACCGCAGAATAATAACATACTATAGAAACTCTCATCCACCATAGAATTTGTACATACCATTATTGAACTCTCCACCATGTCCTTCGCTATCCATCAGCTTCGTCCAACGAGAGATTTGGGGCGACAAATAATTTCTTTTATCGATTGCGAACTCCTTTAGGGATTTAGAGATTTGGAACTACAGATTTAGGGCGAATATTTCCCCTTTGCTCTCCTCTATAGTAGCGTTGTACGGTCTTGTTCTTCGCCGGGTGAAGGAGGAGGATGAAGCCTTGAACTGAAGCAGAATGAAGTTGCGTACGCTAGGAATTTGTGGATTGAATCTAATAATTAGAAGAACCGGTCTGCTTCACCTAACCTAATTAAACGGGTGAAAACCGGTTAAATAAAAAAAATATGAAGAGACAAAATTTCCCTTATTAAAAATAGAAAAAAATCATGAAAATGACTAAAAGTGTTCAAAAAAAGAATAGTCTGGGATGTTAAATGACAAAAACGATAGCCTAGGACTAAAATTGGAATTGCCACCAAAGACAAGGACCTTTGGTGGAATTAACTCAACAAATATCTAACCACAAAAACAAATTACCTCATTTTGCTCATAACCTGTAGTTAAATATGGACACATCTATAACTTAGCTAGAGACTAAATATGTTCCACAAGTATAACTAGAAAATTAAAAATGTGTCGGTGAGATCTTAGCTTAGTGGTTTAGTAAGCAGTATTTAGGAGAAGAAAAAAATACAATTTTTCTTAATAATAAATGTTAGTTAGAATTTACTTTACGTGTGTGAAGAAGTTTCATTTTAGATTCAGCCAAGCTTCCTTTCCAATGTAGAATTTCTAAATACTATCGCTTAAGGTGATTTACCTTTTCTTTTTTCCTTGCACTACAAAAATTGGATTGTTTTTAACTATATGACTTCGTTTTTTTTGCTAAAAACTGATGTCGTATCTACTTATTTAAAAAGAATAATGTGAAATAAAGTAAGAACATAGTGAATGATATAAATACTCAAAAGCCCTTGTATATTGATGATGATAATAATAATAATAATAATAATAATAATTTAATAATAATAATAATAATAATAATATTCCGTATGAAATTAGGAATCAAATGGGACAATATAGCACTTATCAAAGTGGTCAATATTTTTATCTTCGATTCTTTGCCTCATGTTTACTACTTCAATTAGGAATTTATTTCATCTTCAATTCTTTGCTTCAAGTCTACTTCAATTAATTGAGAACTTTTTTTTTTTTTTTTGATATTCTCAATTCCGTGCATAAACTTTACTCCAATTAGAACCCTTTTTTCCTATGACACTATATAATGATCTAAAATGTAAATATAAAGTTATGACACTTCAGACTCCAAATGAGGCACACAAAAAAATGCAATTCAGGTTTGTTGAATTGGTGGTAAATAAACATGCTTGGTTGAATTGGTGGCAAATTATGTTTGACAGTATCAAATGGCGCTGTCTGTGCCGACCGAGCAAAAAATTATATATTATTGATATCACCCCTATGTGGCACATTAATTACGTATGGTTTCCCAAACAAGTGTAAGGGCCCTTTGATGCACTCTGAACTCTTCAAATAAGTTTTTGAGCTCTCCACTGTGGCCAACCTTTTTGAAATTAGAGGATAATCTTAAGCTTTAATTTTCGACTTGACTTCTTGGATTGTCGCCGAGCTCCAATAATTTATATCAGTGAACTAAGTGTATACTTAGTTTTACGTAAAATAGATAACAACAACAAAATTAACAACAATTAAAATTAAACACTAGAAAAGGACATAATTAAATATCAGAAAAGGGCTTCAATAATTTATTAGTAGAAGTCAGCAGAGCCATGGTGACAATCATGATAACATGTAAAAGTTACAAATTTATGCATATTGTTAGAACATTGAGGGCACTTCACATCTTCTGGTATTTTATCCAAAGTTAATGGATATTCAAGCAGACAACAAGAATGTTGATCTTGAGAAGAAGCAAGCTTCTCATAACAATCTTTGAATGCTTGACTGAAACCTTTGCTCCGTATATTGGTCTTCCATTTTTGGTACGCATTCATCACTCTCATCATTTTGTCACCAAAGTCACATGCTACCACTTCATCCCCTTTGCTTAACAAAGCCCATGCTCCAAATGTTGTGCTTTTAGCTTCGTAAGCTAGTAACTTTTGGAGTCCAAGAAAAATTTTGTCCTCATCTTCAATACGATCAGTCTTATTTAAATAATTAATTCTTGATAGGAATGCACTTCGAAGTCGTGTCCAAAACCACAAATATTCTGCATTATTAGAACTAAGTGCATAACCACTTATATTTTTCACAAGTGACTTTGCTTTCTTGTTATTTCCAATATATGCAAATTTGATATCCAGTTGGATTTCAGAAGTGATGTCCTTCACTTTAGATGCGAATTCTTGAATACATTTAACATCATTCCCTCCACAAAAGAAAATGTCATATTCCCTTGCAGTCTGTTCAAAAAGAGAAATAATAATAATAAAAAGTTATTGCACTGTCATAAAATGCATGCCCGCACAAATTAAAACTTAAGCATCAAAATGTTGAAATAATTCTTTTGTTAGGGGGAGGACAATATGAAATTTAAAATCAATTAGCTATTGTGGTTTCAATTATAGGGAGCTGAGCCCTTGAAAATGGACTTACCCATTCTGCTATCCAGTGATCTATATTATAGAGCCGTGTAAATATTACTCTGTGATTACCCAAAAGTTTAAGATTCCATGTCTCTTTATCCCAAAGCATTTCTTCATTCTTACTAGTGTAATTATAGGAAGATTCCTGAACAATAACAAAATAAATATTAATAATAAAAGAGATTACATAGCTTTTTAGACTAGAAACAATATATACCTCAAATCATATAATTAGAAAAAAATGAGTGGGAGAAACTTACCGTATCTTTTATCCTCTTATTAATGTCATCTCTCCAATCATCAATTGTCTTTCCAATGCGATTAACCAAGTCACATTTCCTCTCCTCAATATCGTTAATGACAGAACCAACACCTGAAGTCATTTCCGTCAACTCTTTTTGTAATAAAGAGATGATATTATTTCCACTACCAACAGTCAGTGTATCATATGCAAGGGCTCTTCTCCACGTTAGGATCATGTGCAATGCATTAGTATGAACTAATCTTCCGCGACTGTCAAGTGAAATAACAATAGGTTCCCCACCACTCTGAAAACTCGGAACGCATCTCTCCTTCACAAATCTAATGAATTGAGGCGTAATTCTTTTGGAATCCATGCTCCAGTCCAACAACTTTATTCCGAAACTCATTATAAATCTTACTAATGGCATCCCTGCTCCAGTCCAAACTTGAGGATAATCTATTATTGGAATCAAAATAGTCCAAGGGCTGATGTAGATCTTGCACAAGTGATGAAAAAGAAAAACAACCTCAGAGAGATTTGTGTCTGACACTATTATCAATAGCACCCTCTGGTTTTTTAATAACTGAATTCCATGTTTCTGAAATGTATAATTATAGAGGCCAGGTTAATAACTTCATTAAAAATTTCTGAAATTGTCTAACAGTATGCATGCTATAATAAATTTCCAAATCAAGAAGTATTAATATAAGAGTGCAAGTTTATAAATATCTAAAAATTATAATTTTGTTCGCTACCCCAGAATATTTTGATCTAATATTCTTTTTAAATATTTATAACAACAACATTAATAATAAGTGCTAATATAAGATTGAGATTAGGGATGGCAACAGGGCGGGGATCGGAGTATACTCCCCCTCTCTATTCCCGCAACCCCGACCCTATCCTTGGTGGAGAATCGGAAATATATTGTTACATATTATATTTAATTTAAATTTCTTATTGTATGTAAATAATTTATTTTTTTAATAGATAATTAAAAATATATTTTTAGGTAATTGTAATTTTTTTTTGTTATTTTGTTGTTCCAAATGATAAAAATAGTAAATAATAATAAATATAATATCTAATGAAAATAAATCCTATGCATAATATACATAAAATAAATTGAACAATTTAGGGCTACAAAAATTAATTTACATATAGTTGCAAATATTTACAAATAAATTTTCTACTATGTAATTCTATTTTATTTGTAAGGAAGTAGATAATATGGAGTAGAACATTTCCAGTTCACTATTTCTACTATTGCTCCTTTAATTTACATTATTTTTTTAAGTGATGGGAAGGTATACACTAAATAAACCAGTCTACTAGCTAGTATCGTTCTAAGCAGCAAAGGACCACAAAGAGTTAAATCAATCTAAGTTGCTCATAACTGATCGTCTCAAACTAAGAAGGTCAATAGACTACGTCTACTAGAATTGTTTTGTAACTTTATAGTTATCAAGTTAACAGCATGGCCAACATGGTTGTGGTTGACTGGTTGCTTTACAATATTGTTATTATTACTCCGTAATTAAAGATGACTTTCATATGCATGATTTCTTAATCAAATCAGTAACATTTGATTTACATAATACTGGGAGTGCATTTGATACATGTCCACTTTAACAAGAAAGAAAGAAAAATTATCACGGGTTTAACTTAGACAGTATTTGAAAGAAGATAAAAAAAAAAAAATGCTTGGTAATGTCCAAATCACATGCACAGTTTATGTTTGAATATATTTATTTTGGAGAATAAAACTCAAATACTTACCGCACCGAAATTAAATATCTCCTCCGAATCATCAGTGACGTTGAATATTAGCTTGAGAACTTCAAGATTATTATCATAATGATTAAAAGCATGCAATAATGCTTCGTAAGATTTCTCTGCTCTCTTTGCCTCTGCAAATAATACAAAACTATAATTCATACACTTAAAACACTTTTGATCTTGGCAGTTAAAGTACCGACCTAGCAGTGGGTAACAAGCAGAGAGTATGGTTTTGGATTTGGCAATTAAAGTGGATTCTTCCATTATCTCATTTTTGGACCTGAAACACAATAATATATGTTGAAACATTAGAAACCCTAATTAATAAAATTAACCTTTTGCATTTATCACACTAAAAAAGTTTATAATCAACGCGTTGGAGAACCGAATCTAACTAGCATCCTGCTATATTGATGAAACGTGACACTAACTGTTATGCAAGCATAAGGAAATAAACAAGGGTGGATTCAAAAATCATCTCCAATGGGAGGGAAAGATTAAAACTAATGATATATTTTGAAAAAAATATATATGAAATACTTTGAGGCCGAGCCATAAATTGTGTTGACTAGGGATGAAAAAAGAAAACCATAGAAAAATTTAAAACAAATTATGAAACATAATTAATAAAATAAAATGATTCAAATGGAAAACACATTATAAATCACCCATCTCACTATTAATATTAAAAAATTAAAAAAAAAAAAAAAAAAAAAAAAAAAAAAAAAAAAAAAAGAAGTCATAATGTTAAGAGCTCTCATTGCCCCCACTATGAATCCTTCTTTAAAAATAAGTTGTCTCTTCGTTACTAACTATAATTTTTTGGCATATACACTTAGGAAATAAAATAATAGATTTGATATTAAATTATATATATTAAATACTTACTCAACACAAAGAATACCCTGGGTACAAGTAAGAATGCTCCTCGTAATCCAATAAGTCGCCAAAATTACTGGTTGCGGTGGAGAGAAAGATGATGGTTGATTAAGCTCACTCACACACTTAACGAGGTTTATAATGAACTTAACAATAGAATCATCAGATATTTTCTCTGATGACGCAACAGTAAGATTTTGCTTGAAAAGTCTCAACTTGTTTGCTAATTTCTTCCAATGACTGTGTTGAGAAATAGTAATGAAATCTCCACAGATTAAGGAAAAAGCTGCAAGCATCATGACTACCTTGGCTTCCCAAGGGTAAGTCGATAATATGCTTAGTAGACAAATTGTTGCTAAGTGACCATCGGTATCATTATTCAAACTTTTAAATGCTACCTGTAAAAGAAAATGAACGTGCATGAAAAGGGGAAAAAAACATCTATATTAACATGTAGTTTCAAATGCTAAAGAATTTGGTTGGAAAAAAAAATTGTAATTACATCCAATCAAACACCCTGATATACTGTGTGCAAATTTTTTAAAATTACCTTAAAGGAAAGTTGTTTTATTTGAAATGAGAGTTCTTTTCGAATGGGCGCTTGTGGCATTGGCATGTCTTTCTCGACCTCTCTAAAATTCTGATTGGACTTTTCAGTTATTAGCATGTCTTGTTCAACTTCTCTAGAAACCTAAAGTAAATTACAGAGTATATAATCCTCCATTATTAACAAAATGTGACAAAAACATCAAACAAGCTTCACTGTCAACTTGAGCTAATAGAACATTTAACATTATTTAATGTTTTTTTTTTTAATAATTTGGGTGTATAAACTAGTAAAATTTAGTCAAAGAATTTAGCACTGAGGAGTGGTGTTATACTGTTATATACATGAGTTAGCATAAAACTACCAAATATAAGTACACTACTGCAAGAAAACAATAAATTACCTAGGATTATTTTAACCTACGAAATATCTAGCTAACATGCCAAACCAATTTATAAAATGCAAA
>CM008339.1:25815990-25829152 GCA_002525835.2 Ipomoea batatas
AAGTATTAACAATACAGAATCAAGCAGAACTTGAGTAATGACGAATACGCCAAGCTAAGCCTTTCTAAAGTAATAAATTAGTAAACTCTAGTGAACGTCCTTCCAAGCAGGCAACATAAATTAGCTCTTAGTACACAATACAGAACCTGAAAATACCTTTCAACGGCTAAGCGGATATCATCTAGGCGAGCTGTACTAGAGGGCTTCAAGCAAACCTCAACTGCAAGAACAAGTTGTGAACTTTCAAACCTTGAAACTCATTTCCCCCCCTTTGGGGGAAAAAACAGATATACAAAGCTCAAAACTTTCTGCGATACAAAACTGGAAACTCCGCAAAATAGTTCATTTGGAAACATAAAAGCTTTGTATGCAATCAATTTAGCTAAAGTAAACGGACCAAAGAGGCGTACTGATAAACCAACGACATATGGAACAGTGGCAAACCTGATACAAGGATCTTTTCTTCCTGGACCCTGGGAGGCGATTTTGGCTGTGGAGGCGGCTCCTCAAGTACTCCATTGTGGTCGGAGACGCCGCCATCAGGGGCATTATCCATGGAAACTTCCATAGGAGCACTCATTTTCGGAGACTTGAGCAACTCGGAATCGCAGTGCAAATGTGCAATCGGAAATTTGTGAAGAATCGCCAAAACCCTAGGAAGGAAGGAATGGGAGCAAAGCAATGGTTCTTTTGTAAAACTGAGCGCGGGAAAATTATTTGGTACTCCGTACTTGGTTTATGTACAAAATTGCCTGTATAAAAACCGCCAATTTTGCCAATTTTGCAATAATGATAAAATAGCGATCAGCTAATAACTGATTGTGTTAGTGAGTTTGATTACTTGATAACACTAGTTGATTGTAAAAAAAATGTTGGTAAATTAGGTGTTAGCTGATAGCTGATTAAATGCAAAATGACTTTCTCAAAAAACTTATTGAAAAATCTATTTTGAGCATCTTTTTGAATTCTATCATTTTGGAGCAATAAACTGTTACAAAAAATTAATTAATCAAACACTTATATTGATTGTTTAACCAAGTCAAACAACTAATAGTGATTCAATAAATTAAAATTGACTAATAAGCTAACTATGATATTAAACATGACCAAAATAATTTATGGAAAGAATTTTACAGTAACCTACTTTAAAATGACATCAACTAACTATAGAAACTTACAAGGTGGTATTGTAATTCAACAACAGGTAACCCATTTTTCTTATTTCGATTGATATATATATATATATATATATATATTTTGATACATTAAGTTTTTCAGTATGCTAAATTAATTCTAAGAACATCCCCTTTAATAAGATTTTTTGGTAGTTTTTGCAAGCCAAATAAGATTTAGGAGGGGAGAGAAAAAACAAGGAAAAAGAAAATTGTCAGACAAAAAAAATTGTATTATTTGGTAAAGAGATAGTCTCACCGTTTGATGGTCGCTGGTCACTTTGTTGCATGAAATTTCGTCAGAATCTTACTAGTGGGTTGCTGGAACCTAATGACCTGTGATTTTTTAGTTTCATTGCATTAAAATGAATTGTTGAATGTAATTGTATATTTAAGAAAATTAGGGGACTACTTGACTTTTCAGTTTTCAGTTAAAGTTCGATGGCCTATTTTACCATTTTACCATTTTCCTTTTTTTTTTTTAAGTTAAAAGGTTGAATTTGTAACGACTAAACGAAATGGTATAATTAAAATTGCATAAATGATGGATTAAAACACATTTTCGTCCATATAAAATAAATAATTTATGTTATTTTACTTGTGTTGTCCCTTTAGATAAATTTTATGGCCCTTATCCAAAAGGCCAGCCAATCAGCCATCACTGTTTGACTATTATTATCATATCAAGCCATCAAGGAATCTAATTTCCAAACCCTCCAATCGTCTTTCATTCCTTGTCTCTAAGATAACATGGCCCATACATACAATACACCACCAATAATACCATTCCAATTTCCCCAAAGACCACACTATGAAGAGAAACCAAGAGGAGGAGCCAATTGAGGAGGACATCAACACTACTTCTCATCATCACAACCATGAAATCACCAAGGCGGCGGCGCAAGCGTGGCACGCCCGCCAAAGCACGTCCCGCCCCGCCACGTCAGAGTTCGCCGCCCGGCGCCTCAATTTCAAGGCCTGGCCGACGAGGTTCGCGGTGGAAGCGATGAGGAAGGCGTTGACGGCTAGCAATAATGAACAACTGGATTACAACAACGGCGCGATAATAAGCAGTATCGATGCCCGGAAATGGGATTTCGGGGAGTCCCTTTGGGACTATTATGAGATTGTGACGGTGGCTAAGAAGTTGGAGGTTGGGTTACTGCTGGACCACCCATTCACTTCTCCATTGGATGAGCCAATCCGGATTAGGAAGAAGAAGGTGCACAAAGAGGGTAAGAATAGCTTGAGGAATTTGTTTAGTAAGATTTCTTCCAAGAGATTTAGTGGAAATGATGTACCACTTGATTAAGTTATTGTCTTACACTCAACAATTTAAACCAATTTTTTGTTACCCTTCTACCAAGTGTAGTATAGTATATATGAATATATCCCTCTTGTGCATTTTTTTTCATTTAAATTTTAATTAAATTACTTGACTTCCAACTGAGTTGACTCAACTGATATTGAAATTTTAAATAATATTGTATTTCTTTTGTGACATATTCGATATTCATTCAAAGAGTAATAGTATTATCTAAAGATGTAAACGGCGCGATGTGATGCGGAGAGTACTCTCTCCGATCCGGCAAGGGTTTAAAAATCCTTCCCATCTTTACCCTCGTTAATTATATATATTCTCCAAGTTTCATTCTCATCCCTTCCTGACTTGTCAAGGTGAAGAGAAAGATTTCCTATCGAGTACGAGTGCAATTGATATTTCTAATCCTATCTATATGGTCTAATAAATTAGTCTGGATGATAATTTAATTTATAAATGATTCTTATTATTATTAGTAGCTACTACACATTTCCATGGATGCCTTGATAAATTAAAATTTGAAAAACCTCTCTCATGTTTAGTGCATTATGACTTGTAATAGGTAAACATTCAATTAATTTTATATACTAACCCCTTAAATGTATTCAAAATATATTTAAAAAAAGTTAAAAATTGTTAATATTATGACTTAAAAAATGTCATTAAATAAAATAGATACTATATTGTAAAAAATTATACGTATTTTTTTTAAAAAAAAGTGGTTAAATGTATGTTGGGTTAAGATTGGGCCTCAACTGGGCCATCCAGCCATTCTTCTTTACCTACACGGCTACACCAAATCAAAATTGAAGGTTTATTTTTAAAATCTTTTTACATGGATCAAAAGGGAGGGAGGAACCCGGCAAATTATTGTGTGGACCATGGTTCATACAAGGCTGTGTAGACTATAATAAAAAATATATTTTCAATATATTAAAAAGTACATTATACAAAATAATGTACTTTCAGTACTTAAATAGTGTACTTTTGGAATCCATTTTATTGGGAAAGTCTTGGCTCAACTGCTCAATCGGGGTGTCCATCTTTATGGGTGAGGTATTATAAGAGGTGTTACTAAGGAGTATCAAACCCACGCCCTCCCATTTAACAAAACAAGCACTAATCACCCACACCACTCAAGATCTTGTGTACGAAAGGGTATGAACCTCCACTTATGCATGAGAGTGTGCTGGAAGCAAAGTAGCGGGGGACACGTGTATAGCCAAGAATGAAGGTTACCCGATGCCGTTCATTTGTCAACCATCCGTGAGTCTTTCAACAAATAAATAGGGTGCCTTCCCTCATCTTAAAAATCATCAATTAGCACACCAAACCCCTTCTAGTCCATTGGTCTGGGTTTCCTCCCTTTTGTTGGCATACCCGGCTTCGATTCTTAGTGGTAACATTGTTATTTCTATTTCATTATTTGGGCTATAGCTTGTATTATTTATTATTCTTAGTCCGCTATTTCGGGCCTGTATCTCGAACTTTGTATGTATTATTTTGTGTCCAATGCCCTGAGCAATAATAGTATTATTTTCCTATCCTGTTTTATACTTCCATACAAGGTTGAGAAAATCACTAGGCGGGCGCCTAGGTTTTTTATTTATTTATTTTAAAAAAAAATTAAAAAAAATATTTTAAGCGTTAATAATTGTAAAGTGTTTAATACTGTAAGTCTTTACACTTTAATAGTTAAATAGTTAACACTCATTAAGTTATTAGTTATTATTTATTAATTATTAGTGCATTACTTATTATTTTAATTTAGTTATTACGTAGTACTTTTTATTTTATTAAGTTATTAATTATTAGTTATTACTTATTAGACCATTAGAGTATTAGTTAATACATTATAACATTAATAGTTTAAATGTTTAAGATTTGCAATTAAATAAATAAAAAAAAAAAGCTAGCATGCCGACAGCCTAGGCGCCCGGCCACGGAGAGGCCGATTTCGGCCTTCCTCGACGCGGCCAGGCGGCGCCTAGGCGCGATTTGCAACCATGCTTCCATATCCGATTTATGGTGGACCTAGTTCCAACAAAACCATCAATACTAAAAGTACATTTTTTTTTAGTACTAAATATATATTATTTGATTATATGATCTACACAACTGTGTCGGGCCATAATGATTGGTAACCCCCCAATTTTAAATACGAGTAACATTTTCCTCACAACAAATTTAAGTTTGATCTCTTTCATTTGTTTTTTTTTAATTGTTCAATAAATAGTGTGTCCACTTACCAGGAAACTCTGAAAGACTGAAAGGTCATGTCATCTTTCAAACTATTATCAACTGCATTATTAATGAATTGATATTGAAATCTTACCAAACATTCAAACTATACCAACCACTTAATAAAAGAAACCTTCTTCTTCCTTCATAGCATGTAGAGTTTGACCCCTATTATGTTATATATTATATGAGCACATTAAGGAGGTACTAAATTGAATTTAATTATAATTTCAACATGTATTTTAAACTTATAAATACATCTATTTTTATGAAAGATGTGTATCTTATAATTAATGAAATCATACATTTTCAGAAAATTAAACATGTTTTGTTAAAGAAAAAAAATAATTTTTTAAACTAAAATCAGTACTTAACATTCACCTCTTTAATTGATAGGTTTAGAAAATGAAAACTCTTTATATTTTCATTTAGAGGTCGTTTAATACTTTACCACTAATTAAATTCTTAGAAAACTGATTGTAGAGAATATGATTTCTAGGAACAACGTAATTTTGCTATAGGAAAATGAGTAAACATGTTTGATGTTGCATAATAAACAAAACAATTAAATTTCATAAAAAATTAATTGCAATTCCCTCCAAGGATTGAAATTCCCAACTCCTTCCCTAGGAATTGAAATTTTATGGAGGATGGGAAGAAGAAATATTGTGTGGACAAATTTGCCCTTATTCCTTCTCCCCTTTTATTATTCCCTAGGACAAAATTGCTGCTTGATGTAGTGCTTTTGTATCAATTTTTATTTTTATTTTATCTAAAAAAAACATCCCAAAATTTCTTATTTGTGTTCCTTTTGTTAAAGTTTGTCAAACATATATATTTGAGTGATCGAATTTTACGTTATAATTTATTGTTTTCATGGAAAATCAACACTTGAATGCTCCTAGCACCCCTAGATGAAGCTAATAGGGTTTAAGGAAATTATGAGTATTACACTCATTGGATTATTTCGCGAAATTAATTAGACTGAAATTTGTAAGAATTATTTTATCAGCTAATCCAATGTGTCAAAACAGTTAACACATTGGATTGTTTTGCGAAATTAATGTGACAATATTCGATGACTAAAAATGAAATTTATTCTTCTCATTTATAACAAAAGACCTAAAAGCGCCACCTTACTAACAACTCGAGAACTAAAATTGGTGACATCTTACATCTATAATACAATAATTAAATTAATTATTACCATATAATTTTAACACTAAAAATGCAGGCTTTCTAAAAGTAGATCAATTTATTTGGGAAGTTATGTGATGTTGTACGCAATAATATTTTTAATTATGTTATATTTTGCAAACGCATAAAGTAGTTTTTTTTTTTTTTTAAATGCCTTTGACAAATATAAAATATAATTTTATTATGTTTGTTTTGGTTTCAAATAAGAGTAAAGAGAAAAATAATATGAAGTCAGGATGGCCGAGTGGTCTAAGGCGCCAGACTCAAGTTCTGGTCTTTGTGAGAAGGCGTGGGTTCAAATCCCACTTCTGACAAAATATAGCTTACCTTAATATATATATGAAATGGTTTTTTTTTTTTTTTTAAAAATATGAAATGGTTGATTAGCTTAATGAATATTAGACAAAAGTTCAAATATTTTATTTTCTCAATATTATTTTTGATAATAAAAAAGTATCACTTTTATAAATTGCAAAAGATAGTTTGAATTTAATATTTTCAATAATTTTAATATCATTATTATTTTAATATTGAGTACAAATTTTAACACATAATTAACTCCTATCTTACCCTAAGTAATTTTTTATTTTTTTTTTAATATTGGAAAGAGAGGGTGGGACCCCTGGGGAACCAAGAGCTATAACGGTTCCACCACTCTACGAGCGCAAGTAGTCTGCACCAAGTCGTTGAAATACGCATCCTCACTCACAACCGGGCACGCATCATAACCCATCTTCGCTTCCGTATGGTCGGCTACAAACAACGCAAGATGATCTGCAACCTTGTTTTGCTCCCTGAAGATCACTCTAAACGAGATCTTCCAATCCCTAGTGGTCCACCATTTAATCTTGTCAACTAGATGAAAAACCGGCCTGCGCCCCGCTGAGTTTTCGTGAATCCATTGGACAACGATCTTCGCATCTGATTGGATCTCCACGTCACGAACTTCAGTTTGCCAAACCCAACTTAGGCCCTCAGCAATGGCTTCTGCTTCAACCCAAGAAGACTCACCATGGTAAATATAAATAAGTGTAATAGCAAAACTAAAAATATCCTTATGATCATTTGACAAAATTTACCACAATAGTTTAGTTATTAATATTTTAAGCATCAAAATATCAACAAACTATTACACAGGAGTCAACACATCATCATTCTTTTAAGGGATAAGGATCAAATAGATCCTTCAACTATAGGTCAAAGTGCAATTAGCTCCTTAAACTAACATAATCTCCAATTAGACCCTTCATCTCTTCACTTTTATGCAATTAAGTTAATTAACAGGTTATATTTTGGCCACTGGTAAATTTATTTTTTAAATTTAAAAAATTAATTAAAATAATAGATATATTTTTAATTCAAATTAATTAATTATTAAAAAAAAATCCGGCCATGGCTTCTCCGTCCAGTTGGAAGGATAAGCCAGCTATGGCTTCTCCGTCCAATTGGACGAAGAAGTCGGTCTGGCTTCTCCGTCTAGTAGGTCTAGCTTCTACATCAAATTGGACGAAGAAGAAGGCCCCAGTCAATTTTTTTTAATAATTACTTTTACCTATTATTACCCTTTTTTTAGTACTATTAACTCTGTTATAATGTAGAATAATACAAAGTGTCAATACCGTCTCCACTGGTGCTCAAACACATGACCTCCCATTTGAAAGAGTCACCTCGTATAATACCACTATACCATACTGACATTAGCATAAATAATCTAATTTAATTAGTAAGGAATAGTTAATTATTTTCTTTTAAAAAATATTAGATTTATGAAAAATGGTTTGTGACTTTGTGTTGTTACTTGTTAATTGTTATTAGACAAAAAATTTAAATATTTTATTTTCTCATTTTTACTGTTGATAATCAAAATTTATCACTTTTATAAATTGCAAAAGGTAATTTGAATTTAATATTTTAAATAATTTTAATATCATTATTATTCTAATACTAGTTTTTCACGCGCATTGCGCGAATGAGATAATGCTCAATCCTATATACCAATTATTTTTGTTGTCAAGATCGATGTTGATTTTGTCTCTTAATTCAATAAGAGTAAAATAGAGTGATTCCGCTTCAATTTGTTGGGTTATTATTTGAGTACTCTCTTTGTCAACCAATCTCCAAGTAGTTAATATAATTAGCTTCAAATTATTTTAAAATTTTTTTCATAGTATTAATAAAATACTTGGTAAATAAATATACAACATTATTTTGTACTATAACTTTGATATTTAATTACAAGATATTGTAAAAATAAGATAATGGACAATGTAATGAATATCAATTGATAAATTTGAATGTAAAGAATCTTTGCATGAGAGAAAATAAAGACAATATAACTAATGAAATTATCTTATTTAATTTAATTTTTTGATAATGAATAATTTTTTCAAATAAAGGTATTGTAGACTCATAATTCTAAATTAAAGAAATACATATGTATCATTTTTTGTTGTAGCTACTAATTTATTTAATTTAATAAGAGTAAAATAGAGGGAGAAACTTAATTATGTCAAAATTGATTGAGGTGAGGTTCGAACCTAAGACCTTTCTTATAGAAATTAATGGGTAAGTTAAAAGTTAACGGAATATTAACGGAGAAGAGAATATTTAACGGAAAACTTAACGGATAATCATAAAAGTAAGGTTAAATTAGGTAATCTCTATTAATAATTTTAATCTGAATTATCTTAACCATCTATTTGATTAAATAATTCATCTGAACCATCCATTTGATTAAATAATTTGACCGCCATTTTTTCTATCCATTTTAGGCCTAACTCTCTGTGGCTCTTATTAGTATAGTAGATTGAGTACAATTTTTAACGCATCGCTCCTCTCCCTACCTATATAAATAAAAATAAGTGTAGTAGCAAAACATAAAATACACTCAATACACGTATGATCGTTTAACCAAATTTAAAAAAATTATCACACAAGAGTCTGATAGACTCAAAGCCAATCATTATCAATCGTTATATCCTTTCAAAAATCAATCGTTATATTGTTGACCTCATCCAGTATATAAAATTTGGATTCATAAATAAAATTTGGATTCATAAGATAAAGAATTCATGTTCATAATGTATAGAATTATATCGCTGAAAGTACATAAACCTCATATTTTATAATAAGTACATATCGAGCATAGTGTTATTAATTTATGTGTCTTCATCTATATAATTATGTACATTATGAATTTCAATTTTATAATATGTATGTGTATTAAATGTGTATGTCATATATTATATCATATTATATGTAGATTTAAATATATATATAAATATAATAAAAAATAAACAAGGCCGACGAGCCCGAGTTAATTCTTCCGAGTTCAGTGAGTTAATTCGGCCGAGTCGGTCGCCTACTCGGCCTAATCAGCCGAGTTAGGCGCTAGGCGGACACCTAAGGAGCAACGCATAGACGATCTAGGCGGCCGATTTTTGCAATAGTGGTATTAATATATTATTAATACATTATATTATCACAGAATGTTCATTATTTTAACACGTGTGCGAAATAAGGAATTTTTTTAAAACATAAAGGAACGTCGTTTTGAATTGTAGTGGAGACACACAATAATTTGCCACTCAAATCACACCCTTATATAGTAATTATAATTTCTCTTGTAACCCAAAATTGAAACAAACCATTAAGCAATATGAGAGTGAATTACAATCTGTAGATAAAATAAGATTGCAATATATCTTCATTTTAACAGTTAATAACAAAATTGTAACCAAATATATATATCTATCCAAGAAAACATACAAAATTATCCTAGATCTACGATCCAAGCTAAGAGCCCAAAATTATTTATACATATATATATATATATATATATATATATATGTGTCTGTATGTATAGGTGTGGGGAAATTGTTAAGCAGATCCAAGTTTATGAGATCCAAGCCAATGTGCTAAACCCCAAAACCGCGACGGCACAGGAGAAGGCAAGAACGCCGCCTCTTCCCCGGAGAACCACCTTGGCCAAGCACAGTGCCACGTCGGAGGTAATTTTGTCGCCGTCTTTTGCGAGGACACGTCGGCGTTTTCCGGCGAACGCCAGCAGCACAATGACCGTGATCCACGTCACTATGGTGGTCCGGACGGCGAGAACGAGCAGCGCCGCCACAAGGACCGCCGCCCCGCAGACGACGACGGCGGCGCCCGATTTTTCGTAGGCGGCGGAAGAGAGGAGTACGGAGAAGGAAAGCAGGAGGAAGAGGAAACACGTTGTTGTGGTGGTGGGTTTGGGGGTTTTGAGGTCGGACATTGGAACCCTCTGTCGGAGAAACCCAGGATGTTGAGAGAGAGAGAGAGAGAAGGGTGTATTTGGTTGGGAATGAATAATAGTGTAACTGTGTAAGTAATTGGAAGGGAAATATGGAAAGATAGTGAGCATGTGGTTGCACATGGCAAGCCTGGCAAATAAGCAATTTGAAGCCCTTTGGGGATTTAATTCATTTCCTAAACCCTCAATTATACTCACTTTATCAAATTCTAATAACCATGTCCTATGCAATTTAGGAATTGCCATTTCAATCCACCTTGCAGATATCAATTCAACAATTATTATACCATGAACCGGGTTTCTCTCATACAAAAAATCTGTATCTTTAGTTAACACATTTTGTACTTACAGTTAATCGTTTTTGTACATGTAAACAAATAACTTGATAATTGCTAAGAAATAATATGATAGTTACATGTACATAAATTGTCAATTACAACAAGTACAGAATGTGTCAAGTACATATACAGAATTGAAGGTTATTTTTTTTTACCATGGTTTACTATGCAAGGTAGACCCTAGTCCATGGTATAATTTGCCTCAATCCAAAGCCATCCCGTGTGGATCGGATGTTTTTGAATGATTGTGTATCGGTGGGTCTAGGTTGAGTTGGATATGAATTTTATATACAAAATCTACATAAAAGTATAAAACACAATCTGATCGATTATATCTAATCTAAATCTAAAAAACTAATAAGAGTGAATGAATGTTGGCATCCCACATATTTATGTCAATTTTTTCGTTACTTTATATATATATATATATATATATATGACGGTAATAATGTGTTACCGATATATTATTTGAATGTAATGTTGATACAGTGTATGTTCGAGTATTTGAGCACAATATTGAGTGCAGTGCTCAGTGTACAAGATGAGTTGAGTGTTGTTTTGTCTAAGTTCAAGTGTCGTAAGAAGTGTCCCCCTTTAGTAATGTCTTGTGTGTCCTTTTATTTCCTTCAGCTCAGTAATGGAGCGTTAATGCCCAAGGGCTGAGGAGCCGTTGAGCATTAATGCTGGGGAGTTGAACGTTGGGCATCAATGCTGAGGAGTTGAACGTTGGGCAATCAATGCTGAGGAGTTGAACGTTGGGCATCAATACTAGGAGTTGAACAGTTGAGCATTGATGCTGAGGAATGAGGTGTCTTGGGTAGTTTGAACGACAACTATCTTGCTTTTGGGTCCTGCTAGTGGTTCCGGGTCGGGTACTGATGCCCAATTATCCTGTCTATATATATATATATATATATATATATATATGATGTTATAAGAGTTGTACTATACACTTTTTTAAACAAAAATATTCATACATTTGTAACTTTCATTATCTTTTCACGTCATTATCATGTACATTCATCCACCATATCTTTTATTATATTCTTCAATAGGAATAATAAATGTAGACCTTATATATTGGAGTGATATAATAAATAATTTTGATTTCATTTAGATTTTACGAAGTAATTAGTAATGATTAGTTATATATTACTCCGTGCGCGCGCACACATAAAAGTACTAGTATGTAATTAGTTCTAATTTTTTTTTATTTATAATTGTACAGTTTATCACGTTTAAACTAAAACGTTTATTTAAAAAAAAAAAATTCAGTTAATATATTTGAATATTTTTATTATTTTATTTTAAAATATAAATAATAAATTTATTATTTTATTATGTCTAAATAATTTAAATATTATTATTAAATTTTAAAATTTTGTAATAAGATAGTGTAGTCACATCTAGTAGGGTGGGGTTGGGGTAGCTATCCCCAACCTACCCCAACCTATTGCCATTCATAATGCAATTATGCTGTGAATATATAAAATTTACTTTTTTTACGTGTACATTAAAAAGAAAATACAAAATAAGATCATACCATTTATATAGATGTAAATTAAATTTTGATGTGACGATATTAATTTAGATTCATCCCCTATAATAATGCAGTCATTATATCGTGGGCCATGGTCCACAATGCATTGTGGACCATGGGTCATAGTTGATACTGCAGTTGTGTTGTACTGATACTGCAGTTGTGTTGAAAGGATACTGCAGTTGTGTTGAAAGGAAACTGCAGTTGCGCGGAACAGAGGCCGTGTCATTCATCTGGAACTGCAGTTGTGTTGAACGGATACTGCAGTTGTGTTGAACGGATGAACAACCTCTGTTCCGTGCACTGCAGTTTCCTTTCAACACAACTACAGTATCCGTTCAACACAACTGCAGTATCAGCTATGATCATGGTCCACCATGCATTGTGGACCATGGTCCACAATATAATTTGCGATAATAATGTGGCTATGTTCTACGTGTGACATTTGATGATATATTGTGTAAGGATTTTTAAAATAATATGATATCCCTTTTTAATTAAGGAATGTGGTTTTTAATGATTCTGATTCTCATTCCTGGTGTGTAAACCCATGAACCAAACATATCCTTAATAATTTTGTTAGAATGTTTGCATTATATTAAGTTAATTTCTTTATGAATTTTGATTTCTATAATTATTTTATCAACCCTTTTAATTTTATTTAATGCCATTGAAAATAGTAGGTATCTGCCATGAGTACCCAAACATGATAGAGCAAGTATGAATTTAATATATGTTTACCATTGGTGGGGTGGAATGAGAGTAGTTGGTGAAATTATAAGAATTAGTTAGTAGATATAACCAACTCCAACTCACTTGACTCATACCTGTCCCTAACGATTCATGATTATACCATATTGATAGAATCAACAATGAACACAAGTTGAATACCACAATGTGAAGTGTGTGTATATGGTAGGATCAAATGAGAACAGAGTTTTTATATAAAAAGTGAAGACTGATTTTGTTGGTTCCAAAAGTGATAATGTAAAGTCTAGAGAGGGGGAGGGGGAGGGGCAATCATTATTGCATGGACCATAAATAAAAAAGTACATTTTTAAT
>CM008339.1:25875455-25891091 GCA_002525835.2 Ipomoea batatas
TTTAAAAAAACAAAACAAAAAACAAAAACAAAAAAAAAAAAAAACTTTTAATCCAAGGATGACTAATAGAGAGGAGCAATTGTATATGGTGAAAAGGATTATCCTTCTTAAATATAATGTTGTTGATATGTTTATCTGATTTAATTTGTTATGAAATTAAGAAAAAGAAGAAGACAATTAATTGGGTTACTTAAGAAATTAATGAATTAGGGTTTGACATTCTATACTGTGGACAAAGTCGCTATGAATACGTCTTACGTGGACTAATGAATTAACAGAGGTTAAAGATGAATAGGAGAAAGTGAAAAAGGTAACATTATTTTGAAAGAGAATAATAAATAATAACAATACAAGACAAGAAGTACTACACCGCACAAGCACCTAATGCGACCAAAAACTTTTGATTTTAGTCGATACTTAGTCATGCAATTTGTCGTTTGGTAATTTAGATAAGATTGACTATTCAGTCTCTAGATTAAGCAATTAGTGATTTTAGTCAGGAAAAAAAATCAATTTAAGTTATCCATAATTGATCGATTCAAATTGAGAAGGCTAATAGATCTAGAAATTAAACTTTTAAAACTTATGATTAAAAGGTTAACAATTTGATTAATTCAATTGGAATTGTCTTTAACGGTACTAATTTTTTAATTAGAGATCTGTAAAAAGTGTTACGATTTACGATGTGATTTATCGAATATGAAATATATGACACGAAAGAAAAGGAAAGGAAACAAGTAATGGACCGTTAGTAAAAGATGTACCTGCCGGCAATGTTTACTTCAACCTTGGTTTTGCAAAATATGATTATTATGTTTTGCGTGCGTGTGATACATATGATTAGAAATAGATATATGAATTATTTTATTATTATTTTTAAAAATTATTTATTTTTCTCAACCCGACAAGCTCTTTCAACGTGGCATAGAGAATCTTCATGGACCCAGAACATCTTTTCTAGTCTTTTTAAATTCATTTTGGTTCCATGCTTTCAACTTATTATTATTATTTTATGGAAAAAGGTAGAAAGAATGTTCAACTTCTTTTTGATTATTACGAAACGTAACTATGTTCCATTTGGAATTCTGATTTTTAGGGAATATTATTTTTTTTTTCTAACAAGAAAATATGGGTTCGAGGTTTTCAAAAATTGGTGAAATATTTTGTTATCTTTTAAATAGTGACAAATTTCATAATTTAGCAAATAAAGGTATACAATTTATTATATAAAATGTATTTGCGTAAAAGTACACATTTTACAACATAAAATGTAAATATATTAACATAGCATGTATCTTTTGCATTTTTCGCACAAACAAAAAATCATTTTCACACCTAATATGACTCTAGGTCAATAGATTTCGTTTTAATAATAATAATAATAAGATTAATTTTCTACTAAAAAACTTAATTTTATTTTTTAGTTAATCAGATTCACCATTATAGTGTCTATGTGCTTTAATTATTTGATTTACAACAAAATCTGCAGTCGTTATTTGAAGGTAAAACGCATAGGTTGCTAATAATGAACCAACTAGAGGATAATATTAAAATTTTACTAAATACAACACTTTATTTAAAAAAAATTAAAGAAAATAAAAGAAGTGATTATTCACTTGTGCCGTCCCGAAGAGAACTTCTTAGTCCCTTGAAATGTTGCAATATACGTACGTGGTACATATGTACATATTTGCACACTTCAATGACTACAAAAGTAGGATAGGACTTTTATGCTCACTCTTGAAAGTACAAAGTACATATGGAAATTAAATTATTAGTTTACCTAAATTAAAGGATTTACATTTTATCAATTTACTTTTCAACATCTTAATTTGAACTCTAACATTAAAAATCACTCACCATTTCTACTTTCTACATCTTTTTTTTTTATTGGTCGTTGGTAGGATTCGAAACCATGCACCCTACGACTGCTAGTGCTAGCAAAACAAAGTTTATAAACTTATTTTGAGTTGGTTAATTAACATTTTAACGCTACACTAATAGGCTCCTTTCCTAAATTTTACTTTCAAATATTTAACTCTTAATAAGACACTATGTGATTAGATTTTTATTTATATATGATTACCAAGTTTATTTATTTATTTTAACTCTTGATGAGTATACCAATTGATGAACAATTAATTAATAAAAAAAAGTTTTATTGTCAGATGAACATGTAAATAATGTAGCAGGAGTACAAAAAAAAAACAAAAACAAAAAAACAAAAACAAAAACAAAAACCTTTATAATATACTTTAAGTGGGGATTTTCATGACATAGTTTTTCAATAAAGTGGGGTATTATTTTAAAGATTTAATTTGTAAAGTTAAAATAGCAATGTGGGTGTCAGAAAATTTTTAATAAAAATATTATTAGCAAACTCGATACTTATGTTATAAACGTCCCCACTTTTAATTCTCAAATTATCAGAAAAGTAAACCTATTTTTACTTTTTAAAAAATTTTGTTCATTAGAATTAATAATGATACTTCACCTTTTGTAATATTGTAAAGGGAAAATGACACTTTTTCCCCCTATGTTATGTGCATATAGCACTTTTTCCCCCTATGTTATTAAAGTGACTATTTTCCCCCCTGAAATGTTAAATTGGCATTTTTACCCTTGAAAATAATTATTTCATTTATTTTTCTTCTCCAACAAATTATTACTTATATGTATGGATGATCACGATTCGGTTCGAACCTAACCAAACACTGTAGCAATCATACTGAAATAGTATGGTCGGTTTTGGTTACGATTCAGAACCGAAAAAAATAAAATTAAATAATTGTTGAACCGTGAACTGGAACTGAACCACAGTCATATATAGTGAAAATGATCAAACACTTATTTTGATAAATCGGTACGGTTCAATTCCAATTTCGATTTTGAACTGCCAATCAAAAATTATTTATTTATTTATTTATTAATTTTATTTCTTATTTAAAAATAATCTAAATTCAACAATTATTTTATTTTATTTTTTCGGTTCTGCATCGTAACTGTAATCGTCCATACTATTTAAGTTCAATTGCTACAGTGTTCGATTAGGTTCGTATCGAACCATGATCTTCCATACATATTAGTAATACTAGGTTGGAGAATAAAAATAAATGAAATAATTATTTTAAGGGTAAACATGTCAATTTAACATTACAGGGGGAAAAGCTACCACTTTTAAAATAACTGAGGGGGAAAAATGCCACTTTAATAACAAAGGGGGGAAAAGTGCTATATGCACATAACATAGGGGGAAAAAGTGACATTTTCCCTATTGTAAATGTTCTTAAAAGGAACCAAAAGTGGAAGGAAAATTAAAATTTAATTGGGACCAAACTCAAAGAGTACAAAGTATGTCACCCAAAATTAGAATACTTAAATAATTGCTCCACTATCAACAAAGAAAAATAAAATTTACTTATATAAAAATTCATAAGTGAATCAATAAAATCCACAGATATTTCATTTACCTAAATTTTTGTAAGTTAATAAAAATTGTAAGTATTTTTTATTGTAATTATTTTTTGAGTACTATTGATTCGGTTACAATGTAGTATCTGCCTACTGAAGCACAAATAATCAATATTGTCCCCACAAGGACACAGACCCATGACCTCCCATATGGGAGAGTCACTTCGTGCCACTAGACCACAAGGTTATTAGCTTGTTGTAATTATTTAATCCATAGTTATTTTAGTTTTTTTTTGGTAGTATTTGGCTCATGTAATCACACATCAACTTTGGTAACATAATTGTTTGAAATCTCACAATATCTAAAAATTCAATATATATATAAAGTCTCTGGCTATGTAACCCAAAATCTTAGGTGGCATAAATTTGAAAAAAAAAAAAAAAGATATATAACATTTTAATGTTTATACTCCCTCTGTCCCTAATTTTTTGTCACATTTACTTTTTGCACGATTTTTAATGCAATAAAAGTAGGTGCAATTTGTATAAAGTACAATTGTACTTATCTCATTAATTGTCTAGAAATTTGAAAAATTCAAAAAAGTAATTGAGAAATGTAGAATAATAGTTATGTTCAATTTTAAAAATATAACACTATTTTGTGACAAACTAAAAAAGGAAATAAGATATGTAAATTGGAACAGAGAGAGTAGTATTTAATTTCCTTTTTAAAGATGAACATGATCCAATAACAAAAAAAAAAATGAAATACACACAACTTAAATGCAAATGTACTCGAAAGGTACATGCCCAAAAATGGTGATCCCACAAAAAAGTGTGCATGTGTATTGTGTAGCCTTGCAGCGTGTGGGTGTCCATCTAAGGCATAGCAGTCCATCTGTGCTCCAATCATTGGCACGTCGCGACAACAGCTAGCATGGACCATCCTGACCAAGTTTTTTTTTTTTTTTTTGAAAATTTATTTAAAAATATAAATGATGACAAAATTTAAAATCACTATTTAAATGTATGCACTATAGGGCTGAATAAGTTGATAAAATGAATTTATATAAAAGATATATAAATAAATGGGATTTTAAATTAAGAAAATGATCCCAATCGGAAAAAAAAAAACGAAAGAATGAAAAATTAAAATCCTGTGTAATACATATTGCCCTTAAAATCGATCTGTTATCTCTTAGGATTTAAGAGCATTGTTTTGAAAAAAAATGATATAAAATAGCATTTTAAGTGACTATTTTGTGGTGCAAATATATGTGAGGTACACTTCTAATTTGGATCGAACCAAAGTGGATTCGGACTTTTCGTAGTGCGACTAAGAGATCGATATATTGTATACTTAAAATGGATAATGGGTGAATGAGAAATTGATTCTCAAAGTAGACCCATTTGAGTTGGAAAATAAAGGGTGAAAAGGCTTGTAAGTAGCATTTGTCCACATTAAAAATACAAGTGGATTTGCACCACTATATAGAGGTTTGAGATCGCGCGCAGGAGAGGGGTGCAAATCAAATTCCAGAATGAGCCCTTGCAAGGTAAGGTCAACCTCCTCATCTCTTTCCTAATTTCGGTGTTCTAACCCTTGCTCTGCTCTAGTTCGCCTTACTTGCATAGAAAAAATAAAATAAAATAAAATATTTTGAAGTTCTCAAATTATTAGCATCTTAACAATTCCGTCCAACAAAAAGTTTTTTATAGGAGAAGAAGAAATAAATAACAATCAACGCCAAGACCTTGTGGTCTAGTGGCATTCAATGTCCCGGTAAACACTCTCACATGGATGATGGGAGTGGGTTCGAGCCTCAGTGGAAGCAACTATTGAATCTTTGTACTTCAGTGATTAAATATCATATTTGTAAAAAAAATTTAGTAGGGTAAAACCGCAAAGTGATCAAGACCGCAAGAACCTGAAAAGTCACGTGAGGTGATTTGAGAGGTTACATACCGAAAAGTTGAATCCATATGAGAAGTTAACTTTTTGGACGAGTGCTATATTTCCATTTCGGTTCAGTTGAAAAAATATTTTTGGGTATAACATAGCCCGCATGGGTGCTCACGAGTCAACACTACTACAAAAATCACTTACAACGTCGGATATATGAGGTCAATTTTTATAAAACCGACGTTAAAATATTATATAAATTTATAAGTTTATTAAAAAGAGTTTTAAAGTCGATTTTTCATAAAAATCGATGTTATTACTCCTTTTTTAAAATAAAAAAATTAACAAAATATACAACATCTGTAGGTTGTAATAACCGATGTCGTATTGTATGTTTAATTTTTTTATTTTTAAATTAATGTTACGACGTCGGCGTCGTAATATTTTTTTAAAAGAAATTAATAGCTATAAGACGTCGATTTTACTATAATTGACGCCATATAATATTCATCTATTTTTTTTTTAATTTAGGATACGGCGTCGGTTCATTCACAAACCTACGTTGTAACCTATATTTAAAAAAAAATTAATAAATAGTCGTATTTTTTGTAAATTTTTTATTTAGGCTATGACGTTGGTTCTTCATTGAACTGACGTCGTAACCTATTTTTTTTTAAAATAAATTAATAATATACGAAGTCGGTTTTTCATCGAACTGATATCGGATAGCTATAGAATAGAATAGCTAGTAGTCTTGAACACAATTTTGTGATTCATATGCATCGTGGTATTGTGGGCAACATTGCTTATTAGTTACAACTTGAGAGTGTAGAGATCATGCGTTTCTTAAATATGGAGACCATCGGTATTTCTCTTTTTAAGTTCTTTATAAGGTAATAAGTTCTTTAGTATTATTTGTTCTTTTTTTTTTTGAAGATCGTATTATTTGTTCTTATATAATAGTTTTAATTTTATTTATCATCATAATTTTTAGTAATATATAATTGATTGTGATTGTGAATCGGGGTCTTTACAAAGATTTTGGTTTGGAATCAAAAAACACGTATGGCTTTTTAGATCCACATTGTATTCAACCAAAAATGATGAATAGAGGTAACAGGATAGCGTATATAAATGTCACCATACAATATGGGAAGAAAAATTGTTATTTAGCCTCATATGTTCTCAAGTAAGTATTAATTATGCTTTAAATACAATTACTTATATATAATATACTTCTATTATAGATTATATTCACTTAAAACTAATAAATTATTTATTGAGCCATTTTCATTTTTGGTCCTACTGTTATTGGGGCATTGCCAAATTTAGTCCACTTCATTAATTTTTGCCACATTGCGGCCAGTCTTATTTAGTCCTTGCCACTTTTAGTCCACCGTTACAATTTTCGTCAAATGGCCGTCCAAAGCAGGGGTATTTTTTGTCTTTTCAGGCTTTGGTCATTTCCTCGACCCTTTGTAGTGGTTTTCCTTACACATTTTCATCCAATGAAGAGGTCCGGCGAAAGCCATGTGAGCCACATTACAAAGCCATGGCTTTCGCCGGATTTCTTCATTGGATGGAAATGTGTAAAGAAAACCACTGCAAAGGGTAAAGGAGATGATTAAAGCATGTAAAGACCAAAATACCCCTATTTTGGACGATTATTTGACAAAAATTTTAACGGTGAACTAAAAGTGGAAATGACTAAATAAGACTGGCCGCAATGTGGCAAAAATTAATGAAGTGGACTAAAATTAGCAATGTCCCAATAACAGTAGGACAAAAAATGGAAATGACTCTTATTTATTTGTAGTTGCTATTGGATACTGATGGCGGTTTGTCCACAATTATATGAAATTTATTGGCTTGATTCAATTGTACTGCTCTTGAGCCACGTGATAACATTAAAGAAATAATGGAAACATATGTAAATTTATAAATAATTAAAAGTTATTATTGATATATTGATGTCAAGTACTTACATATATTTTATGTCTTATATTAATATGTGTGTCAATGCAACAAGCATATTGAGTAGAAGGAAACAAAGTCGTCCACCAAAATGGACTACATGTAGGGTAAGTATTTCATACACTTTGTAAAACTACACATATCTTATTGTTTTTTATTAAAAAAAAATTCTTAATTGTATTGCAATTCAATTGTAGTGTGCCATACAAAGAGGAACTACCAAATGCGGCTATTATGTGATGAAATTCATGTTGAAAATTTTTTACAGCCAAGCATACAAAGGAATGAATAAGACAAGTAATTTAATAAAATATCTTTCTCCTTCAAATTTTTGAAAATACTAGCTTATTGATTATTTATCTCTTTTTAATTTTGTAGAATTTAGAGAGACAAGTAAGATTGTCAAAAGTTAGAGACGCATGGGCTAAGTTGCTTATTGATGAATGTGTTAATAAAATACTTCTTTAGTTGATGTTTATAATTTAAGTTTCAAATTATTTTTATTTAATTATTATCAATTGTAGAATTTATTAGCTTGATTAATGGTGATATTTATTAGTTTGATTAATTGAGAAATTTATTAGCTTAATCAATTGTGAGATTTTAAATGTCAAATTTCTTCACAGGTTCTGAAAATTGATTTGAATTGTAAAATTATACAAGTTTTGGTTGGAAATCATAAACTAAATTTAATAATTAAAAAAATACTATGAACAACGTCGATTTTTTAAGCAAACCGATGTCGTATAATAAACATTTAAAATATTAAAAAAAATAAAAGACATTGGTATATATATAACCGACGTCTCTTATTTTCTATAAAAAAAATATAATTCACATATGACGTTGTAAAAATCGACATCATATAATTTTCAGAATTTTTAAAATTCAACCTAAGATGTTGTATGTTGGATTTAATTTTTTTTTTTAAATAAACAACGTCGATTTAAAAAAAAAAAAAACTGACGCTAAATTTTAAAAATTTAAAAAATATACAATGTTATTTTTTTTAACCAACGTCGTATCGTTTATTTATTACGTCTACTAGATCGACATAAAAAAAAAATTAACATTAAAAGTGTCAAAAACTGACATTAAAAGTATTATGTGTACTAGTGCATGCCTTTTCAAACTCATTTTTCCATTTGATTTGCATCACCTGCGTCCGAAATAGAGCTTTTATACTATAAAATTCAAACTCCTATTAAAAGATAATTGTGTATATACTAGTGCAAACTCACTTCTATTCCAATGTCGGACAAAGGCTACTTCCAAGCCTTCCAATCTTAATTTTCCAACTCAAATTGATCTATTTTGAAAATCAATTTCTCATTGACTTATTATCCATTTGGAGCGTACAATATATCAATTTTTTTTTGTCTCGCTACGATGAACCTGAATCCACTTTAATTGACTTAACCCAAATCGAGAATAGACTCCACATATATTTGTACAACAAAATAGTCACTTAAAATGTTGTTTTTGTTATAAATAAAAAAAAAAGTTCCAATATGCACGAGATAAATCATGCTCCTGTGAAATAAATCACACTAAGAAGACCAAATGCAACGCCCTCGACCGGAGAACTGTTGACAAATATCAAATTCATGACCTTTTGATTCAGGAATTATGTTCCACCCGCTCGACCACCACTCGTTTTTCTTTTATTAAAGTACATTTAATTTGGAATGTAAATATATGGTACGAAACCAACCAAAGTCAATTATGTATTAAAGAAAAATAATTTTTCTCAAATCCATTACCCATTACTACTACTACCACTCAATAACGAATCTCATTACAACATTTACAGGTGAGCCTATAATGTAGAAACCTAATCTAGTGGAGTAGTATCCATTTATTTACTTGTATATAGTCATGCACATCCGTTCAAAATTGTTCAAGCCAAGTAATTAAGTACCATCTTGCCAAAGATGTTTACGAAAACTTGATATTTATGGAAAATGACAGCACATTTCTAATCTTAAAAAAAAAATTACTGCTATGATAATATATATATAGCTTTGATTGAATCTCTATGTGCATTTTGCGCGAAATACATATTGCGATCCTACCCGACAAATGACTAGAAAGAGGTAAATTAAATTAACTTAGATTATTCATAGCTAACTGACTCAAGTCATGAAGGACAATAGACGGACAATAAAAATCATACAGTACAGAAGTGACCATAAAATTCACACAATATATTAAGTTATGTTATAATCAGG
The DNA here is from genome assembly GCA_002525835.2 of Ipomoea batatas. Classification (NCBI taxonomy): domain Eukaryota; kingdom Viridiplantae; phylum Streptophyta; class Magnoliopsida; order Solanales; family Convolvulaceae; genus Ipomoea; species Ipomoea batatas. The sequence continues at coordinate 25,884,975 of CM008339.1, forward strand.
ACCGAATTTTGACCCTGCATAATGCCAAACAGCACAGGGTGTCAACTTTAGAGGGTCCAATATATATTTTTGATCTAGCTGCTTAAGAAATAAAATAAAAAAAATCTGCAACTAAGCTCACATTCCTTCAGGCCTCTTCTATTTGGCCTAAAATTCATCAATTTTTTTATCCAAATCACGCACCATTAGAGAGGACAGGATTCTTCCTTCTCCATTAATTTTACAATTTTCTCCCAAATTTTTTGATTACCAAAGTTACAATTCAATTTTCACTTCTCTCTCATAATTAATTGAGCATGATTATGGCAAAATCGTTCAAAATCTTTGACATAATTCAATTTTATTCTCAATTAAATTTTTAATTTTTATGTATCAAACGACTAAATTAGAGTCTCATTGCCAAAGACCTTGTGGTCAAGAGGCATAACTGTGACCCTCCCAAGTGAGAGGTCACAGGTTTGATCCCCGCGTTTGTGTCATTTACAGAAAACTCTTATGGTGAATTTTGTACTAGTGAATGAATTAGAAATTGACATATTATCCCTGTATTTAGTTCATTATTTACCGTGAATTAATCGACTCCACTTTAAATTGTCATAATTGACATTTGATTCAGTAGGATTTACCCATTTATAGGAAATGCAATAGCAATTGTTTATTTATAATAGATTACATGAAAGTTACGTACGTATACATTGACAATATATCAAATATTTATTCTTATAGATCATATGTTTTGTAGAGTTTTTCTCTGGCTATCTTGACAATGAAGCTTCAAAATTATTTCTATGATATTGACTTTGGATGCAGTGTTAACATTTCCAATTAAAATTTCTATGTATGATGATAATCCAAGAGAAAAATCACATCATCCAAAAACCCATCCCTTTGCATTCTCTTTCCTTTTTTGAGTTTTTATAGTTTCCTTAAGGATCAAATTTTATCCATGCATGGACCCTACACTTGTTTGAAATTTTTGGTGTCGGTAGAGCTAGCTAGCTATACACATTTCCTATCCAATTCTACCCCTATTTTTTTTCCCTAAATACAATATTATTTCTAAATTTTCACTTTTTATGGACTTCTTATACTATTTATAATAAGATGTATATACAAAGTTCTGCTGTATTTTCATCCTAAAATTATCTCATAATTTTTACATTCTAATGTGTTATTAGTGTTGCAAAAATCTCGTCTAGGTGCCAACCGACCGTTTAGTGTATCATTATAATCGTCGGTCTAGGCGGCCAACGACTAGGCCGCCTGTGCACTGACCACCTAGGCTTCCTAGGAGCCGACTAAGCCTCATAGGCACCGAGTAGGCCGTCTAGCCTGCTGATTATATATTGTTCTCTCTTTATTTAAATGATTTATTTCATTCAAAACGACATCATTTTGAGCGAAATGATCCTAAATTGTTCAAACTCTAGACTTTTTTTTAAGGTTAATATTTACTGTAATAATTTAGTACGAGTATTAATTATTAAAGTATTAAATAGTTTATAATTATCAAGCCTTAAAAAAATTTAAAAATTTTAAACAAATTTTTAAAAAATAAAATAAAAATACATGAGCACCTAGGCGCCAATTAATCACTGCTAGGTGCCCTAGGCGCTAGGCAACCCTCGAGCGCCTGAGGTGCGCTTGGCGATTTTTTTAACCAGGTGTGTTATACTGCTATTGTTCTATTGCATTAGTTTTGTATTTAATAATATATCAACTCTTTTTATGATATCATTTTTTTTTACTCTCCTTATCCCATTTTATCTTATCTGTCCTACTTACTATTCGTTGGTCAAACAAACTCTTTCTTATTTGTTTATTTCTTTAGTATTTTTTTACTTATTTTTAAATTTAATTTTTTTTTTGTGTTTAATAGTACTTTTAGTTTAATTTCTAAATATATAAATTTTGTATACTAATACTAAACTTAATATTATGAAAAATTGAATTGAAAATACCTTCCGTCAAATTTTGTATAGATACATAAAATGGGACGGATGGAGTATTAACTAATCCATGATATGGTTAGTCAATTGATGTGTAGCGAGGAATATAAGGGTGTGTTTGGTTGGTGGGTTTAGGCATAAGGTATGGGTATCAAAGTGATTGTTATTGTTTGATTCATAGGTTTTTAGAATACTATTATGGGTTTGGAACACCTCATTAATTAGAAAACTCATACCCTAATGAAATAAGGGTTTTATTTTTCTTCCTCATTTCCTCCCCAACTATTAATAATCATTCTCATTCCACCCTACTACCAAATATGCAAAATACTTTCATCAAAACCCATTACCCTTACCAAGTATTTGATACCGATACCGATTCCGATTCCCATGTGCGAACCAAACATACCTTAAACCCGTGCGAACAGATAATAATGATTCCAATTTTTACTCTTCACACCTAAAAATACTTAAATTTCTGATCACCTAAAAATGGTCCAGAATCAAAATTTTTGGTCAGAAACGGTCTCTTCCACAATTTTTCTTTTAAATTTTTTCAAAATAAATAATTCACGTTTGTTCTACATTGAAAGGTAGTGATGTTTCTTAAAAGAAAAATGGACTGACAAACAGATAGAAACGCAGATAAAATGGTCCAAAAATCTCAGAATTCATAAAACCAACGGTGAAGAAATATAGGTTTGAAGGTGGGACATTTTTGGGAGGCATAGTTAATGACACACCGTGGGGGGCCTATGGAAAATCGACACGTGGACGTACGGAAAGGAAAATGACGTAAGTGAGGAAGACTATATACGAGCCCAATGTAGCATTGCCATTATTGTACACATAAATACACTTAGCTGTATTTTGATTTTTGAGCCAAAACTTTTTGTTGGGCGTTATTCATGTCCTCTCATCTCTATATAATTGGTGTTTATTTTAGGATTACTTCTAGTCTTCTTCTAGTTTCGTGCAACGTGGTACTATACCCAAAAATATAAATACATAATTCAAATGATTTGTAAGAAAATTGAGTAAAAAGAAAAAGCTAAAGAAGTTCTCCAACTATTTAGAAAAAAAGGTTAATTATATCCTCATATTATAAAACTTACGTTTCATATTAGTTATTGAACTCTTTAAAAATAGTGTAATTAAAATTTTAATTAACTGTAAATTACATCCTATTGCGGATTATGTTAACGTAGTTTTCACTTTTTTTGTTTGTTTACAAAGATGACATGCAAATTATTTTAATTTTTTTTTTGAGAGTGCAAATTATTTTAATTTTTAAAAACCAATTTTCTTTATTTAAATAAAATGAAAAAAAAAATTACGAGTTATGTTGATGTAGCATCCATGATTATAAAGAAATTTACATATGAATAACACATCCACATAACATGCAATAGAAGGTAAGTTACTGGTAAAAATGTTCTATTTAATTTTTTGAGATTTTGATGGCTGATATGAAATTTCTTGTAGTTCAAGAGTATAATTGATTTTTCTTAAATAGTTTGAGGATTTATTTCATTCTTCTATTGGAAAAAAAAAAAACGTACACTATAGAAGTCTTTTGTACAAAAATATTATAATACCTTGAGGCACATCTATTACACGATAATATTCAATTCAAGGTTAAAATGAATGGTAATTAAGATAAGAGTAATGCTAGATATCCCTCATATTTCTCCCCTCCAATTCATCCCTCATGATGTGTCTTTAGTTAATTCGTTATTAATTTTATTTTTAAAATTGATGGTGGGTTAGGCAATCTATGACACCTAATGAGTGCCAATAACTTTGTGGTCTAGTGGCACCCGGTGTCCCGGTTTACACTCTCACATAAATGATGAGAGTGAGTTTGAGCCTTAGTGTGAGGGGTAAAAATAATTATAACTTGTGAATTGGTTTATTATTTTTTTAATGTTTTTTTTATTTTAATGATTACAATCTAAACTTATCTATAGTAACTGTTCCACATAATATGTCAACTCTTGAACTGGGATGAAACTCGAATCTGTGGTTTTTCCATTAATATTAATATGTAAATACTTTATGTAATTAATTAAATATATAAATTAATTTAATAAAATAATGACACATCAAAAATAATATTGGGATGTTTTTAGAAGAGCATGTATGATGTATGAAGACTCAATAATATAATAGGAAAACAACGTAGATGACACGTCTGAATTATATGGTGACGTTGACATGTGCTACTACTTTCTATGTATGAGGGGTCTATACTAAAGACTAAAGTTAAGTGTGTTGTTGCATGCTACTCAAATGTACACGTTTATATACTTGATGATCTCACTTATTTTATTATTGTTATTTATCTTATTTGCACCTCGCAAAATTAAAATAGTTGGTATGAATTTCAAGAAGACGCTCTTACAAAAAAAAAGTATTTTCAACCACATATTTAAAGACTCAATTCATCCCACATGAGTCTACTCTTTTTGATACAATACTTGTATTTTATTACTTTGTCTCATTTATCTGTATGATTTAATTAACGACAGTTGATTGAAGTCATTTTAGTTCAATTTTTTTTTTATAATGTTAAGCTCAGTATTAGTATATATAAAATTTATATATTTAGAAATTACATTAAAATACTATTAAACATAAAAATTAAAAAATAATTAAAAATTACTACAAGAAATAAATAAAGAATAAAGTGTTAGTTTAACCAATAAATAGTAAATAGGACAGGTAATATAAAACAAATGGAGTATAATTTCCTTTTTTTTTTTTTGGTATCTCGCGAGATTAAAATAGTCTATTTGAATTTCGAGATGATCCCATTAAAACAAAAAAACTAGCAAACACATATTTAAATGACTCAACTACTCCCTAGGAAGCCTAAAGCTATATATAACAATCACATTTAATCGAACCTATAATTTGTGCTCACCATTATATCAAAAGTTATAACTAATAATGAATGTGCAATTTTATTTCTTTCTAGTTTATTGTAATTAACATCACGTTCAATAGCAAAATACTGGATTTGACTCTTCAAACCCCACCATATAGTATCTTACTTGTCTTATTTTATGCTTCTTTTTTTTTTTTCATTAAATTTTTGTTGCTACTTGGGAGAAACCACTTGATTGCCCCTTTTCTCACTCTCACTCTTATCTTTGGATCCTAAGAATGATTTCTCTCTAGAATTCTTGAAATGATAAGAAATTTTTGTTTTTTTTTTTCTTGTTCACTTTTCCATCATATCATAAGAGTCAAACCATTATATTAATATAAGCCTCCCTCCCTCCCTCCCAGAATTAGCTTAGAGTGAGAGACAACATGGGCCGACATTCTTGTATGGTGAAGCAGAAGCTGAGGAAAGGGCTATGGTCGCCTGAGGAAGATGAGAAGCTCTACAATTACATCACTAATTTCGGTGTTGGCTGCTGGAGCTCCGTTCCCAAACACGCCGGTATGTGTATGTTCATCAGTTTTCTTTACATGGATCATCGGTTGCGTTGCGTATATTCATTGATTGTTGTGATGGGGGATGGGGGGATATGATGGAATAATTCATGCAGGTTTGCAGAGGTGTGGGAAGAGCTGCAGATTGAGGTGGATAAATTACCTGAGGCCTGATCTTAAGAGAGGGATGTTTTCGCAGGAAGAAGAAGATCTCATTCTCAGTCTTCATGAAGTTCTTGGAAACAGGCAATTTAATTCTCCATTTTTTTTTTTCAGTCCAACTATCAGTTTAGACTTTTAATTGAGACATAACAGATGGTTTAATTTAGCCTAGAGCCAACCTCGTTTAAGAGGTTGTTCAAATCTGAACCTTCATTCGCCTATGCACGTGAAGGACATTTTGAGCATAACAAATGTGCAGTGCAACCAACTATTAGCTTAATCTTTTAGTTGACAGAATAAGTGCTTCAATTTGATATCAAAGCCAACCTCACGCAAGAGGTGGGTTCAAATCTAAACCTTGACACACCTGCACCCATGAGGGGCATTTTGAGCATAATAAATGTGTACCCGCCAACTATCAGTTGAGTCTTTTAATTGTGACAGACACATATTTCTATGTGGTATTAGAACCCTATCTCATGCAAAAGGTGAGTTCGAATCTGAACCTTTGTTCACCCGCACACGTGAAGCACATTTTGAGTATAATAAATGTGCATATTAG
>CM008339.1:25927515-25944312 GCA_002525835.2 Ipomoea batatas
CGCGGTCGGGAGGGGGTTTCAACGGCCTAACGCTTATGGACAACTGCAGGTCTAATGAGGGGCCCTCGAATGCGTCGGTGGACGGCCGGGATTTTTGGACCGCCGAGTCGGACGGCCAGGATTGAGTGTTGGACGTCGAGGCTGCGGCGGCGGCGGAGGGGGGTTGAGTGGTGGTGGGGAGGAAGTGTAACTCCCTTTGGTGTTGATCTTCCATTGTGGATATATAAATGGGCTGTTTATTAGAGCAATGCAAAATTAGGGTCTACTTGTAAAAAATAGTGATATTCATGCAAAATAAACTTATTGTAACTATCATAAGTCTTATGTGATACCTTTTCAAGCGCTTACTCCTACGCTAAAAGTTATAGTTAGTAATGAATGTGCAATATTATTATTTTTTAATAATTGCATAACAATCAATGTCGCAATTAGATAGTATAAGGTTGGACTCGAATCTGATCTCCAAGTCATATATAGCCCAATAAATATTTTTAATAAATACATAAAAAAAAAAGTAGTACAATTTAATTAAAAAATATATTACATGCCTCACGTGAGACAATCTCATACAAGATTTAATTTACTTTTATAACAATAAACATTCAAAATTAAACAATGGGCTCAATCAAAGCTCAAGTTCAAAAAAATTATATAGTATAAAAAAAATTACTCCCTCTGTCACATTTTATCTGTCATATTTACTATTCATTGGTCAAACCAATTCTTTCTTTTTATTTTTATTTTTTTATTTTTTACTTATTTTTAAATTTAATTTTTTTTTTGTGTTTAATAGTACTTTTAGTGTAGTTTCTAAATATATAAAGTGTGTATACTAATACTTAACTTAATATTATGAAAAACTGAATTAAAAATAACTCTAATCAAACATCGTTAACCGAACCAGACACATAAAATGAGACGGACAGAGTAATAATTATCAACTCATATAAATATTACTTCATATAANAGGTATAAAATGGATAAAATATGTTAGGTTTTTTTTTTTGGGTGGTTGGCATATTTGAGAAGTTTAAGATTAAACTTTTTTTTTTTAAAAAAGTTTTAACCCTAGTCCCGTCATTACGATCTTGTGGAGGAAGTAAATCATAGGATTCTAACTCTAAATCATATTATCAGCAGAATTTTAACTCTTACTTTGTGATGCCTGTAGTGTTGTTACGATTTCATATTTAATTCAGTGAGCAGCTCAGTTGATCACATGGGTGAAGTTTGGGAACACTGACTCGGTATCGAGTCTCACCCGCAACAGTGTGGGAGTAACCTCTCAAAGTGCGGGGCTCCTTGTGCACAATAAATAAAGGTCTAGCATTTGTATTCCATTAAGTTATACCATGATTTACATCCTTACAACCTCCCAGATACTCTATAGAGCCGGGTTGGGGATTCAACCTTTTAGAACAATGATTTCTTATTTAAATCAGTGTTATGTTACTCAATCGCAATGTCTTTAATGGTAGATTTTTTAAATTTTTTTTTTTTTAAATTTAATGGTATTACTTTGATTAGGATTGAGATAGAAATGATGGGATTCTGTTTTATTTTTGGATTGATTTAAAAATAAGATTATCCCACACAGACACACTTAGACTTCACATGGAAGGTTTGGATAGTGGGGAGATCAGAGACACCCATTACCTACTTGCATGGGTTAATCTTGACGTACGGAAAGCACCAAAAATATAATTACAAATTTGAGGAGTGAAGTGGACTTACAAGATTGCTTTTGTGGGTCAACATGCTTACTCTTCTTTCCTTTTCAAATTTTTTTTTTTTCCTCTAATTTTTCTGAACATATTCCTTAATACTGTTTTAAAAAATAACTTACCTTAATTCAAATCATCCATGCATGACCTTAATTGGTAATTTTAATCTACTCCACTTCAATTGGTATAAGATTGTTGGTCTTGGATGAGTAGAAGTTTAGAAGGTCAGGAGGTTGAATAAACTTTTAAAAACTTTTTGAAAGATTAATAACATCAAATTAAAGTGTTAGCAATAAAAGGCTTGTATTTTTCAAATTTGTTTGTAGCTTGTTTTAAACTTTCTGTTGAAATGAGAAATGGTGTGTGTGTTTGAATTCAAATGAGCAATAAAGTAAATGGGTTGGGAGGTAGAGGAATTGAGACAGTATTTTTTTTATATATATAGTGGTTCGTGAATTTTCAACTCCACTCTTTTTACTTAACACAAGAAGGTTTTCACTAGTATTTAATTTAATTTTAAAATATAATAACTCGATCTCAATACATGTTATATCCCTTATTTATGTCTATTTTTTGTTAATTTTTTATACATTATGCTATAAGAGTTGTACTATGCAATTTTTTAGACTCAAATATTGCTACCCTTATAGCTTTTGTTATCTTTGTCCATTATTATTACTATGCACATGCCTATACAATATCTTTTCTTATATTCTTCAATGATAATAATGTAGGTAGACAGTATATATTGGAGTAATATAAGAAATAAATTTGATTTCATTAATATTTTAATTAGATGTTACAATAATTATATTTAATAATTTATTATCATATCTAAAATTATTACATTAATAATATTAATCATACTATAATGTATGATAATTATTACTCAAATTATCAACAATACTTATAATATAATATGAATTCTACAACTATAATTTAGTATATATATATATATATATAGTTTAAACAAAGTATTTTAATATAATTAAGATTTTAACATTTGAGTATTAATATTAAGCATATATTTTTACGCATTGCGCATTTAAAATACTAGTTGATAATGATAAAAGTGTAAAGAAACTTCCATGCTAATTGCAAACCAAGCCTCTATAGAGAGAGAGAGAGAATGAGCCAATTAATTAATATGCAAAGAGGCAATTAATTAATCTGCAGATTTGAAATAATAATATTTAAAGAGTTGACTAAGTGCATGCAAAACCAGTTGATTTCAGCCTTAGCCATATAAAGTGCTTTTGTTAATGATGTAACTCACTTCTTACCCCTCGATCTATACACTTTACATAAATAATTATTTAATTTCACTCTTATATCTTAAGTAGATAACCCTTTACAGAGAGATAACACTTTTAGGTTTGACTAAATTAAACCTTCTAAAGCTAATACACACATAATCCAATTGATACTTCAAATTTATTGTCGATTAAATTGGAATTTATTTTAATAAAAATGTAGAAATTAAAGATGCAATATTTCTCCAACCCTACGGGGATTCTCAGTCCCTACTCCAACAAGAACAAGAATGGGGACCAAAATTCGGGGAATGGGAATAGGAATGAGAATACCACTAGACTAATATTTGAATTTGGTAGTTTATATTAAGAATTTAATAATTAAATTTTTTGGACTACAGATTTGATCTGTAGCCAAAAATTCTCTTCTAGGATAAGAATAGAGAAAAATAATTAAGAGACTAATTTAATTATTCAAGTCCTGCCTATCCTATAAACAAAAGTACAATTAATCATTCATTGTCTAATAACTAAAAATGTCAAAGTTCTAAAGGTATGGAAAAAGCTAAACTTGTGTAAAAGCACCTATAAATTAAAATGTGAAATTAAAATAATTTATTTATTTTATACTGAAATAATTGAAAGGAGATATAACTGACATGGTATACCTAATCCTTCATCCTACTAAAACTCCAAAACATATTCACGACAATAATATAATGTTACATACAAGTCTACACATGCACAGGACAAGGGGAGACAAATATAAACTGCTCCTATATATATGTGTGTGTAGTACCTAGGGGTTTACCTGAAGCCTGTACATATAATTAATAAATTCTACATTATTTGATTGGGTTCTTCTATTGGATATATCTTTGACTCATTATATATTAGGCTTATTAGTGAAAATAACAATAATAATAATAATAATAATAATAATAATAATAATAATAAATCAACTCTTTATAATCTATTTCCAAAGTTTAATATTTCAATTTGTAATTTAATATTAAATATTTGTGTTTTGTAACAATTATATCTAATTGAAATTCAAGTTTTTTTTTTTTACAAAATTACGCCTCAACATTCATATTACCTACCACATAAGCTAAATATCTAATAATATTTTAAAAAAAAAACAAAACAAAACAAAACAAATGGTTAGATTTTAAAGTTGTGAATATAATTGCCACAAATTATAAATTTTTGGATATTTTCGCCTATAACCCTAGCATATAGTTATTGTTATAAATTTATTTGAAAGATGTTTCCATCTCAACTAAAAATATAAGTTGAGCAACACGCGACATGTGGGTAATTGTTGAGCGCACGGAAACTTGAAAGTTGGAGAGCTGAGCCTAGATAGCATTCTGTCGTCGAAATGTAGCGCTAACTACTACACAAATTTAAAAAATTAAAGTTGCATGCGTCTTCGCCATGATGCGCATAAAAGGAAGGAAATAATTGGTACTTTAATTAGTGAAAAGTCTGAAAGAAAACAATGAATTACAATGCGTAATTAGATGAGAAATGATTACGGAAAAATTACGTAATTAATGACTTATATAAGTTATATTACCTTGTAGTCTTGTAGAGTTAGGATAATTTTGGATATAGGTATTAGTAGGGCTGTAAATAGGCCAGGCCAGGCCAGGCTTTGTATATTTAGGCCTGGGCCTGTTATGAAAATACAAAGCCTGGGCCTGAGCCTGGGCCTGTTTGTAAGCTTCATAGTAAGCCTGAGCCTGGGCCTACAGAAGGCCTGGCCTGGCCTGAAAGCCTGTTTAAAGGCCTATATAATATATAGGCCTTTAAAAAGGCTTCAAAATATGTATTAAATAGGCTTTTCAACCTATTTATACCTATACAAAATTTATAAAAACATAATAATACATACATAAAATCACAACTTCAAGTATCACGTATCAGTATCATATTATAAAATTATGACTCATCAATATACTAAAAAATAACAATTCAAGCCTTCAACTCTTCAAGATAATCTCTTCTTGTCCAAATTCCACCATTTCCAGTTTTCCACCTACAGATAAAAAAAATTAGAATAAATAACTAAGTTCATTACAAATTTACAAGTTCAAGTAGTATAATCTATTGGGCATATTATCTAAAACATTTAACAAACATTATCAATATCTATAAGGCATTAAGAGAGAATAACTCAAATTAAGCAGCAACTTCAAATGCAAACAGAGAATACAAACCAGCAACTTCAAATGCAAACAAAGAATACTTCAAATTGATAGGCATTAAGAGAGAATAACTCAAATCAAGTTTATATATTAAGCATTAACATCACTTTCATCCTCAATTCAATTTTTCAATCGAGAGACGTTAACAGAGAATAACCCAAATCAACTTTACATATTAAGCATTTCAAATAATTTAATTTAACAAATACTTGTCATCCTATACAAACAGTTTGGCATATCAATTAATTTAACAAATACTTTCATCCTCAAATCAATTTCATTAATATTAGAGATGCATTAATATAAAATACTAGCTTTCAAAGAAAAAAAATCAAAAAAGTAGAGAATACATACCTGGAGGGCTGGAGATCTGGAACAGTGGCGACTGGCGAGAGTGGGAGATGTCGACGACGAGTCGAAGATGGCTAAGCTGGGCTGCAGTTTCTTTGACGACGGCCGGGAAAAAGCTATGGCGGGGAAGACGTCGACGACGGCTGAGCTGGGCTGCAGTTTCTTTGACGACGGTTGGGCAGAAGCGACGGAGACGACGGCGCCTGTGACTGCGCGACTGTGTCGACGATGACAATACAGTGGTCCAGTGGAGACGACAGCTCGATGTTTAGTCGGTTTGGACTTTGGAGAATGGAGATCGAAGAGTGGAGACGACAGCAGAATTGGATGGGTCGTGGACTCGTGGGCGGCTGTCCAGTTGAGCTCTCTGGTTGTAGGATGATTGTGATTAGGGATTTTAGGATTTAGGTTAAACGAGTTAGATATATATACTAGGGTTATATTATAAATATTAAAAGTTATTAGGCATAAAATATAATATATATATATATATATATATGTAAACAGGCCGGGCCTGCAGGCTTGTAGGCCAGGCCTTTCACATGTAGGCCTGGGCCTGTTTAAGTATATAGGCTTAAAAATAGGCCTAGGCCTGGCCTTTTTGCTAAACAGGCCAGGCCAGGCCAGGCCCAAACCAGGCCAGGCCGTAGGCCCCTTTTAAAGGCCTGGCCTATTTACAGCCCTAGGTATTAGTACTTTAGTATAAATAGGTGTATCGTATATGATGACTATGAACCCTAGAGAAAAATATTATTGTTCTTATTGTTCTTTCTTGTTATTTTTATATTGTTCTTGGAGCTCTCACACACTCAAAGTGTGAATTTAGAGTTTTTCGTGACTCGAATATGATTAGGATCTAAAAACTTACTCGAAAGGTTTCTTATTCATTATGATCCTATTTAGACTCCTCGTAACACGCTACTAGCTATACCTTTTGGAGTAGTGGTAAGTGTTTCATCTTGACAATTAGTATTAGAGCATGTTACGAGCTGAGTTCGAATATGGATCTCAATATGTGAGACTCAAATATACAATTTATATTATAAATGTAGTACTTTATACCAAAATCGTAATAAAAATTTTGAAAGGAATAAAGTAATAGCATAGCAAAATTGCAATATAATTAAGCTTTATATATAATACTTTATACTTTATAGTATAAATGTAATACTATCAAAAATGTAATAAACAGTTTAATTTTCAAAAAATAAAGCAATAACATAACAAAATTGCATATAATAAATACCTTAAGCCTTATACATAATACTTTAGAGTATAAATGTAATACACATTTTGCAAGGAATAATTAAGTAATAACATAATAGAATTGCAGATATCATTAATACTTTAAGCTTTATATATACTCCGTAATACTTTATAGCATAAATGTAGTACTTTATAGGAAAACTATAATAATCAATTTGCAAGAAATAATGAAGTGTCATTACATAGCATAATTGCATGTATATCAATACTTTAAGCTTTATATATATAATACTTTATTGCATAAATGTAATACTTTATAACAAAATTATCATAGATAATTTGTAGAAAATAATATTAACAAAATTATAATAGATAATTTGTAGAAAATAATATTAACAAAATTATAATAGATAATTTGTAGAAAATAATATTAACAAAATTATAATAGAAAATTTGTAGGAAATAATATTAACAAAATTATAATAGATAATTTGTAGAAAATAATAATACTAAACCCATATATCATTAGACTTAAATTTTCCTGACTTAACTTGTGACACAATCTCATAGAAAAAATTTTCATTTAACATTGAGTAAAATAGGATTATTAAATTTTGCTTGTGGAAAACTTTTTGAATAATATTTTTACTTTATTTATAAGAAGACTTTAATAAGTTCAATATATGATTAATGCATGTCTTGGAGAGATGATTGGTTATGTTATATTAAGTTTCTTTTTTAACCAACATATCCAAACAATTCATGACGGCTGAAAAAAAAATGCATAGAACCTGAGGATGGGAGAAGGTAAATTATTATACTAAATTCATGTGTCAGTAACTTTATTTCACAAAATTTATTTAATTATTATATTAGTAAGAAAATTATTTTCTAACTGTCAAATAATATTGTTCTTGATCAATGGCTTAGAGAGTTAACTCTAATATCATTTTATTGAAACGGTAATTTAACATGAAAATTAACCGTGAACGATTTTAAATAATGTTTTCGTAGTTAAGAAACTAAATTGAGCAAAACATAGTTAGGAAACTTTTACAAAAAAAATTGTAATAATCGAAGGTACAATTGGTATAGTCTCAGAAATTATACATTCACTACTAATTACTCCGTATAATTTTTTATTTGCGTTTGATGATCCTGAAAATTGTTTTATATTTTGAAAATTAAAATTCTAATAAGTTGAGTTAGATTTAAACTACGTATGAATTTTTGCCACGTTGAAATGCGTACCAGAGCAGGTTGAAAGTGATGATGAAAAAAGATCGAGTTGCATATTTTCTTTTGCGATATGATGACTATAAATCTATAAAATTATAAAATTATTTAAAAATTTTATATTTTTTAAAATTTAGTAAATAAATCCTTAAAATATCAGACTTGGTATTAGCCAATTGCATAATGTTTTTTTTATAACCACAATTTTTTTTTTAATCAATAACAACTTAATTTGATCGCAACCCTTCATTCAGTGTCAATCACTTCATTTAACGTTTGTCAATTCCTTTTATAGCATAATGTCGTCATTGATGAATTCCTTATTTAGTAGTAATAAACTAATAATTATACTTTCAGGTATATATATACTTTTAAGAATATATATATATACTTTCGACATGTTTGATCCCCAGTGAGGGCGTTGGCTCTTTGTGCTTCAGTAGGTTGAGAAAGTATGTATGAACAGATACTACATTGTAATAGAGTCAATAGTATTAAAAAAAAAAATTACTTTCGACATGTAACCTGCATTAATTGAATAGCAAACAAAATTTTTGAAAAAAAAAAAAACAAAAATAATAATTAGTCAAGTAATATATCGACCAAGAGACAAAACGAAAACAGTTGGTCACATAATATATCATTAGGAGATAGAGAGTACAATTAGAGAACGTGTAGTATAATACTATAACCCTAGCTAATTTACTTCTTGGCATGGCAGTGGACTTGTTGTCCATTGCGATATTGAGACCATCTCCAACCAACCCGCTAAAACACCAAATTAGCAAAAAATTGGCGCAACACAGCTCCAACAAACGCATCATTGCACCAAAAAAATGGCGTAGGATGAATAGTGCAGCGCCATATTATATAGCGCGCGCTACACTGATCAAGAAATGTCATTTTTGAAGTATTTGTTTCCCACTTTGACCCTGCTTTTATTTGTTAGTTCCTTTTATATCATTTATTTTGTTTTTAATGTATTTGTATATTTTGTTAAATACTTAAACAAAGTTTTTATATTATTAAAATATCATTGGAAAGATTGCTAACAAACCTCCAAATATAATGTGTGTACACTAGCGCTATACACCTTCTCTTTTTTGTTCTTGGTAGGATTTGAACCAGGCGTTTTATGATTGCTAACAAAGCAAACACTTATAAACAACTATGAATTTTATAGATCATATTAGAAACCTCTATAATTACCATTCTTTGAAGTATGATATTTTTATTAGATACATAAATTCTTTATTAATTCATGATCATGTCAGTCACTTTGAAAACTTTGCATGCACTTGTTTGTTTGTGACCTATAATATTGAGTGAATATAATAAGATAAAATGGAATGGAGAATAAGGTGATAATAATTACATATGCACGTGGTAAGATGGACTGGATTGGTTGATATGGGAGGGGCTTTTTTGAAGGCAAACTTTATGGTAGGCCTACGATGCCGGCCCTCTAGTACCAAAAAGATACCACTTTTCTCCCCTCTTGATTATCAAAGCCCACACCAACCTTTCAGCCTTGGCACGTGCGAGGGGGGGCTGCAAAGAGAGAGGAGAGAACAATTACACCACAAAAGTATTGTTATTAAGGAAGATATAATTTTTAATTTTATACTTATACAGTAGTGTTGTGCAGAGATCGATGAAAGGTCAAGTTTATCAGCACTCAATAACTAGGAAATTGTTGGGCGATGCTTTGAAGAATCAAGTCCGACACTATGCCTCTTAAAAATGTGACAGTATAAACATATAAAGTTGTGCATTTGCTATTAGGTATACCTTTTGACGTAGTGATAAGAGTTTGATCCTAAAGTGGTTTTTTGCAGTCCAATATATGAGGAGATGGTTTTTCAACAAATGGGATGCTTGATTTTTCTTTGAATTTCTCGTACAAAAACCTAAAAAACAGCGCTCTTAGAGCACACTGCGCGCCCCAGCGGGCGCGTGAGAAACCCGCTGGGGCGCTTCTGGTGGCCACTATGAACATTGAATTGTTGTTGCTCCCTTTTTATTTTGTTAGATTTTTTTTTTCTTTTTCTTTTCTCCATCTTCTCTCGTCTAATTGACAACTCAAAAATTACAAAAATCTAAAGACTATTGAGGTTACTCTAACAAGCAGTTAGTGTTACGATTTGAATGCACACAATACACTAGCAATAGAAAGCTAGATTTAGCTCTTCAAACTCCAGCAAATTTCAAATTATACTGCATGTACTCTTTTATCATTTTGTATTTATATACTTGTGCACCAATTAGCGTCACGATTCAAATATATACACCGACAACAAAAGATTAAATTTATCCCTTCAAATTTTTACCTAACAAACTTTTAAGTTTTACTACACATACTTTCTTGCCATTTTGTATTACTTGCTTGAATTGGAGTGGTGGTGTAATTTAATTATTTGTTTTCACTCTCTTTTTTCACCCCATCAGTAAAAACGTGTGACAGAAATATCAACACTCTCTGACAAGGTCCTCTCCAGTGCAAAATTTTCAAACTTTTTAAAGCCTAACCCATGATGAAGGGAGGGATGGAGAGGGTGATGATGATTTGGGTGCGTAGCAAGTGAATCTACTGCTTGGATTCTTTTACCAGTGGGCCCCACATGTTTTTTATGCTATCAAACTTATTATGAGGGCTTTGTGGATCCAACATCATGTGGATTACGATGATTTCTGGTGCAGCAAATCTCCCTAACACGTGCCACCCCCAGTAGGGAAGGTAAGCTATGTCATTCTCCACCTTACATGGTAAATCTTGATCTAAAATAACATTTAGATCCTACGTTTGTAGTTAACATATTATATGTCTATAAATAAATTAGAGGCATATAATATTTTTACTACAAACATAATTTGTTAATTTCGAACACAGAATATGCAGTTTAACATTCTATGTGCCTTTAATTTATTTACAGACACATAATTTATTAACTGAAAACATATAATATATCAGCTGCAGTCTAAAGATACATAATTTTAGAACCATAGTCCATAATGTAAGATGAATCGGGTCCATAGTATAACAATAGAGTAGAGAATCAACCCAGGAGAAGGGAATTAAGGGGCAAATTATTGTGTGGACTACGGTCCAAAACGTTGTTGTTTTGATGTTAGAAAAATAAAATTCTTGTTATGTGCGCGTGTTAGAATAATAAACATTCTCGGGTAATATAATGTACTTTATGTGTTAGAATAATGAAATTTCTAGGGTAAGAAAATATATTTTATGAGTAAGCTAGAATAATGTATAATGCATTTTGTGTTAGAATAATGAAATTTCTTGGATAAGATAATGTATTCTATGAGTTAAAATAATGTACTTTATATGTTAGAATAATGTATTTTATGTGTTTTTGAACTGTGATAGTGTGATTCACACAATTATGTGGACGACAGTCCATGCAGTAATGATTGGACGGAGGGGGCATATATGGCATGGCATTGAGGCGCAGTGATATAGAGAGGTTGATGATGAAAGATGAAGAAATATTGCTAAACCCACAGGTGACAATATTTACACATATTTTGGCAACTTGCATTTGGACTAACCAAAGTGGCGATTAAGTAGAGAGATGTTTCAGTCACGACCCATGCAATATGTTCCCGTCCAAGTCACACATAAGTGTACGTCTCTGTCTGTTATTTATGTTTTTGTGCAAAATTTCCTGGACCTGTTCCTTTTACTGCCTCTAGTTGAAACTAGAATAAACGATAAATTAGATATACTACTATTAGCTGACAACAACTCAACAAGTTAATTCATGAAATTTGAGGAATAACAACCTTATTTCACCGTTATCTCATTTTAAAAAACAACCTTATTTCACTAAAAAAAAATTGTAATTAATAATGAATAAAATAAGAATTTAATGTTATTATTTGGTTCGTTGAACCAATTGTATTTTAGATATAAGAATTTAAGTTAGCATATAGGTACTCATATGAGGAATGAGAATAGATCTCGTTCTAAAATACTAATTTACACACGCCATTGCACAAATGAACTAATGTCTAATGTTTATATTTAAATAAGTATTTCAAAGTATATCAATGCAAGATTATATATGAGAAATTTATACATAGGTAATTGATTGACAAATTTGTTTATTTAAATAGATAATTCAAAGTATATGAATGCAAGATAATATAGGAGATTCATTATAATTGTCACTAAAATAAATGTTTGTAACTTTATTATAAAATCGATAGTCTAAATAAATATTACTTTTTGTTGAAATTTCTCTAAGTCTTCTTAATTATCTTTTGGGTAGTATTGTCATTGTCTTCATCTTCACTATTTGTCATCTTCTTTTTTTGTTGGTATTGTGTCATTTGCAATTAGGTTACTAGTGGTACCATATAGATGACTGCGTCATGCAATGAGATTATGGTGTAGGAAGCTATGGATGATTGCCTTGTTGTATATATGACTGAAATCTCAGCTGTACTATGAACTCTTGATCTTGCAAGCGTCTGTTGATATTTTACCATGGTAGTTTTTTCTCTACATATTCCGTGTAGAAGTACTGAATAAAATATTAATATTTATTATATTTGTAGAAGGTTCATGAGTAGTACCTCTTGTTTTATTTTCATAACTTGTTTAGTTGATAATAAGAACAATAACTTTGCATGTGTCTGAATACTGATGTCGCACCGTGTCTAGTTTCATCAACAATTGAGTGTAATACTTGATTTAAAAAAAAAAAAAAAGAATTGAATTGATAATAACCTTGGAGTTAAATTGTTTGTCACTTTGTGCATAAGCCTTTTTTAAATAGTGGTTGCATCTTGTATACCAAGTTTTTTTGTTGTCAAGGTTAATGCTGATTTTGCTTTTAATCTAACTAAGTTGAGTCTAGAAGATGAAATGAATTGTAAATTTATATTAGTTCTAATATATTTAATGAATGTCCGATCCGCACAATAAGTATTTTACATACATGATCAATGAATGCAGTATTTTTTAGATTTGTCAAATTGACTGCAACATTGTTGTAGTTTCAGCATCTTTTCAGCGCGTCAAGTGTGTCGCGATGTTCTATTGCCCTACATTGACATTTTTAATAATGAGTTTTAAATGTAATTACGTAAGATAATGATCTAATTAACATTTACATATTAGATAAGGTAGTAAAATTTAAACATTTTAAATCATCTTAATAAAGAAATACAATTTACTTTTAAAGTGAACAACTATGATGTAGTCAAAAGATACTATGGGACAGTTTCCCGCTTCAATTTATTGGTTTATTTGAATACTCTTTTGTTAACAAATTCTTCCCAAGAGTGATATCATACATTCCCACATATCGTGATCAAACATTATTGCTTGAACTCGAGCTCCCTACATTTAAATATACCATTTATGATTATACCATTCATATATATATATGCTTTTTTATCCTAAAAATCCCTCCCCCATACTAACAACAATTATGCCCATTAAAAAAATAATAGTATAATATTTGTAAAGTGATTTATAATTATTGTACCATTATAGAAATACAGAAAAAATAATTTATACCATAATGACCTAAATCATTTTCAATAATGCAAAAGCATAATTAAAATATTGAGTATTGTTCTAAATAATCAAAAGAAGATTAATTAAACGGGAAAAAATAAAAAATAAAAACTTAACATAGATTTGTTTTGATAAAAATGCAAGAAAATGATTTTCAAGATTTCTTATTTGTAATCTTTGATACTCAACTTTGAATACTATGTATATAGTTTGGCTAATTAATTGACCAAAGTTTATGTATGTTAAATTTTATATTGTATTCTTTTAATACACTCTAAGATATTCATAATATATGTTCAACAAAAGACATTCCTTATGAAAATCAATAAGTAAAGAATAATAAATAGTTAATGGAAAATCCCGTTACTAAAGTTTACACTGACACTGTGCAATGGTATTTAGGAAAAGTAAATGACATAATAGAGGGTAAAGTAGGAAAAAAACAAAAATCTAAATAATTTGAACCATTCATTTCATCAAATAATTGAGCTAACATTTTTTAGTTCCCGTTATAGGACTAATTTTATTGGCTCTTATGTGTGTGTGTGTGTAGATATATCATGCCTCCCATGAGAAACTAGTAGCCTCTTCAGAATTTATGGACTAATCTCATCCGTCCGTATAGAATGATCGAAGGCTAGAAACATTTGAAAAAAGAAAATGTTGTGATATTTTTATAATTACGACGATGCATTTGAAAACGCTCTAAAGAACGTAAGATGGATGCATGAATCCATAGTTTTCATATGGATCATATGTTCACATATGATCTAATCCTTTTATATATATGTGTGTGTGTGTGTTTTTAATTCATTTCTATAGGCTATTCTTGAATTTTTATAAATATCCTAATACCAATCCACTTAGAATAGTTCATTTCTTATAATACTATTTTAAGAAATAAAAGACTTACCAAATAATGTTATAGACATTTTTAAATTTTTTTTTTCCAAACCTATTCCATAAAGAAAACTTAGTGTAACAGTTACTTACTTTAAAGTGAGATCAATCATCTAAAAGAGCATTACAAAAGAAAGGAGGGGTGATCGATCGTGTCCCAACTCTTCGAACCAAAAATAGAACTGACCGCTCAAGCTAACTCATCATGAACGGCATAATTCGCTAATCTACGAACATGAATACACAAAGTGTTATTAACAGGGCCGGATTTTAGGGCGTGCAAGATGGGCAACAGCACAGGGCCCCAAAATTTTGGGGGCTCTGGTCCAACCCTGAGTCTAATAGTTAGTATATGTATTTGCGTCAAAGAAGGCTAGAAGGACAACTCTTTTTAAATAAAATATTTGTAGTTTACATTATGTTTAGAATTTTGTTCATAATAAATAAAGTTTGAATTTTTTAAAGTTTTTTTACATTTTTCTCTTTGTAATTTTTCTTCCATTCGCAGTTTATTTATACTTTGATAGGGCCTCACTTATTTACCAGCACAAGGCCACGCAAATAAAAAAAAACCGGCCCTGATTATTAACATGATACAAAATTCTTTATTTCTACCTTTCTTCACATTATCACATACAACTGTTGGAAATATTTGTTTATAAATTTTAATGATGCTTATAAATTAAATTAGAAATTTAGAATTCTCAAATTTTCTATTCTTTCATTATGTTTTAGTAGAGTGTAAAGCCAAAATGCCAAGTTAATAAAATCAATATCTACGCATGTTTATGTACATTAACCTTTGTTTCTATGAGCATATAGAATATAATAAATATTATGAATCTAATACTATTCTCATTTTTTTCATGGTATTAATAAAATACATGGTAAATAAATATATAACATTATTTTGTATTATAACTTTGATATTTAATTACAAGATAGTGTAAAAAGAACATAATAGACAATGTAATGAATATCAATCAATGAATTTTAATGTGTAAAGAATCTTTGCATTAGAGAAAAATAAAGACAATATTATGAAATTATTTTTCTTATTTAATTTACTGATAATGAATACTTTTTTAAAAAAAATAAAGGCATTGTAGACACATAAAGAAATGCATATGTATCATTTTTCGTTGTAACTTGTAACTACTAATTTATTTAATTCAATATGAACAAAATAGAGTGATCACGCTTCAATTTGTTGGGTTATTTGAATACTTTCTTTGTCAACCAATCCTCCAAGTATTTAATATAATTAGCTTCAAACTATTTAATTATTTTTTATTTTTTCATGGTATTAATAAAATGCTTGGTAAATAAATATATAACATTGTTTTGTATTATAACTTTGATATTTAATTACAAGATAGTGTAAAAAGAAGATAATGGACAATGTAATGAATATCAATTGAAGATGAATTTGAATGTAAAGAATCTTTGTATTTGAGAAAATAAAGACAATATAACTAATGAAATTATTTCAAATAAAGGCATTGCAGACACATAATTCTAAATTAAAGGCATTATCTCTTATTTGATTTAATTTAATGATAATGAATAATTTTTTTCAAATAAAAGCATTGTAGATATATAATTCTAAATTAAAGAAATACATATGTATCATTTTTTTTTGTTGTAGCTACTAATTTATTTAATTTAATAAGAGTAAAATAGAGTTAGAAACTTAATTATGTCAAATTTGATTGGGATAAGATTCGAACATAATACCTTTATTATTGAAATCAATGAGTAAGTTAATAATTAATTAACAATAAATTTTGAAATCTCAAGAAAAAATAAAAATCTAAACAATCTGAATCATCCATTTGATTTAATAATTTGACTGTCATTTTTCTTCCCATTATAGCTGGCCTAACTTTTTTTTTTTGGCTCTTATTGGTGTGTGTGTGTGTGTGTGTGTGTGTATATATATATATATATATATATATATATATATATATATATATATAGTAGAGTTCATATGCGGCTTACTCCTTAGGTGCGGTTGTGCGGCTATTTTTGCAGCCATTAGATTACAGCAAGTTAGCAAATCAACACTCAATATATATGTATTAAAATACACACCATTTTATGAACTAAAATGCATCAAAGGACAGATTAAACACATTATTCCACACTATAACCAAATGCACCTATTTACTTAAAATGCATCAACATACGTAATAAAACGCATCAATATTTTACGTATTAAAATGCATCACAACGTGCCTCATGTCAGATTATAAACATGCACTATTACACATATTAGAAAACATGTGCTAAAATATGCAGCATTGTACGTATTAAAATGCACCACAATGTATATTAAAATGCACAATTCCACTTATTGAAAATCTCCA
>CM008339.1:25952471-25963795 GCA_002525835.2 Ipomoea batatas
AATCATTAAAGCTTGTTTGGTTCACAAAATGACAATTTTATTTAGTACAATTGAGTATATGTGTGTATTATGCTATACAACATTGTGCATGGAAAGGTAGTAGTTGAAACATTAGCTCTGCTACAAAAACAACAATGTCGTAGAAAATTACAACACGCGCACGCGGGCACACACATACATACGCATGCAATACAACAACAAATTTGGAATGGCAGTGTTGGATTTTTTCTCATGGCAGTTGTAAGTTGAAAAGTACCTGCACCACATTCAACAATGGATTATGATTATTGCACTCAGCCACTCACAAGTGGAGCAGACCATTAGCAGTAGTAGGTAATGGAGGGGCAACAATGTCTATCTAAATTAGCTATTGTCACGTCAGACTGGATCGTCCCGCCTCGAGTGCAAGTATATCACAATCTTTAGAACAATAGTGAAGTAAAACAAGTTTAAGCATAAGTATTCGAGTTGGCACAGAACATACATTGCAGTGACAAGTATCAAAACCAAAAGAAAAGCTGCTCATACATTTAGTAACACTATCAGAAGACAGATCAGAGAAGGGTATAATTGTCAGAAAAGAAAATGGATACCTGGAGTAATGAAAACTGAAAAGGAAATCCCGATATGGTCATCTCCAAAAACCCACCAACGAACAGCCAACAGCCTCAACATAGCATCACGCCTCCTCACATGGCTGGATTAATGTCTATGCCCAGACAAGAGGGGGTTAGTTTGGTTGGTGATTGTTCATAGCTTGCAATAGGATATAGGCTGCAAGATTTGAGTCATTACCAAGTACGAGCAAAATCATAAGTATTAGTTTTTGTTCATGTGGGGACCGAAAAATTGTGTACGCCAGTTATGTTAATGTAACCTTTGAAACATTTCATAAATAGAACATGACATTTGTGCTGTTTAATAATTTGATGAATGAAGATTCCCTGACAAAAACATAGTGAATACCGTGTATATTTGGAAACTGGACATGCAGTCTCTGGGCATTTTCAACTTCCAACATAGCACGCGCCTGAGTGGGCCATCCCTATCTCTCCCCTTGTCAGCTCCCTCTATCGCTCTGTGTGCACTTTCTCCATCACCGCCACCTGGATTTACTCTGCTGCCTGCCATTTCACCGTATCCAACTTATAGTCCTGTAAGCTCCATATGCAGCTGGTTTTAGTAGTCTTACACTTATTGACAGGTGGAGGTCTATCGATGGCACCACCTAAAATTAATCGGTTGTCACAAATTTTCTGGCAGTAGAGAAGTTGCAGTGTTGGGGGAGAGGAAGTGTACTGGTTCCAAACTAAAGAAGCTCCCATGAAGATGCAAGTGGAAGCAATCCTAGAACAATACCAGCACCTGAGTTGTCAGCAAAAAGCTCTTCAATAAGGGAATGGCTTCTTCTCTATGGATCCCAGCATTCTCTCCTTGAAAGCATCAAAATCATCCACCTGAGAACATCAGAAAGAGAATTAACGATTATAATCTCTCTCTCGGTTCAGAGTTTTATATAAAAGAAATGAAATTTGAAATTTAAGTTTAGAAACATTATTTTCATATCACTTGCATGTCAGGGTCTTTGCATCTTTGGCTCATTCTATAAATTTCAATGACTGCTCCTCTGTGATAAAGTTCAGCACAGGCACATGATCCCGACCAAAGATATTTGCAGCAAGTACTCCTTTACTTACGGTAACTAATCTCATTTCCTAGAAGAAATTATTCACAGCAATTAAGGATTTTGATCGCTAGAAGTAAGAAGGATGAATGGAAAATGTAAAAACCTTACAGCATCTTATACATCATGTTCCTAGCCATTCTAGTCATGGAAGCCCCTTTTTTTTGGAAAGACAGGAAAAGTTTAATAATGTAATGAAGGGAACATTGTCCATGGAATAAACACAAACATATGAACTTTTACATAGAGAAAAATCAAGTATGGTGATCAAGGGCAATAAAACTTTTTATACAATCTTTAAAATATCAGGTGACTCACCAATTAACACCCCACCCCCTGGAAAAAGAATTTCAAAGAAGAAAAGCTTCCAAGTCATCTGCAAAAATTATTCTACCTTTCTATCTATATGACCACTGAGAATGCTAGAACATAGTTCAGAACAACATTACCAATGTCACACTACAAACTTTGTCCACTTATTACATGAAAAATAATATTGCATTTTATAAAATTAAACAAACCAAATGCCTGCACTAACAACATCATATAAATGCATTGGTTAATTGGATATGTAAAGGGAATGTAGAATCACTGTAATTATGCCATAAAGTCCTAATGAGTAATGATCTGACCACATCCTCCCTACCATTCAATAATATAACTTGTATGGTCTACTAGGTAACAATGGATACTTTATTTAAATTTTTAAAGATATTTTACAAGAAGCTTCAGCAGTTCAACACTTCAACACTGTTGCTGAATATATACCTTCACATCATTTGTGATGAAGTTGTTTCAAACAGCAAAAGAAGGATAACTGCCTAAGAGCATAAAGTCAGATCTATGTTGCACAGATATGGGAAACAAGAAAATAGGAATCGCAAGACACTGAACAGGTGAGGAAAGTACAAATATAAAAAATATAAGTGTGTATTTACAAATATTTTTTCTTTAAATATGAATGGTTTACTAGTTTCTTTCCAGAAAAAAGCATTTTTAAAATTTTAATTTTTAAAATTAGGGAAATGGCTTTGAAACATTTTATGAAGCTTCCGTAAATGTAGTGGAAATGTTTTCAACACATGAAAAGACTAATCCTTAAGTGTTTTTGTGCAACATAGAGTCAGACCATTATCTTCTCTTGTGATGAATAATGCGGCAATTGCTGAAAACCACTTCAACCAGTATTGCAATGTCAACATTATGCTAGTATTTGAAACATAAAAAGTCATGAAAGATCTCACAAATATCACATGCATATTCATCGTAACTGAAGATAAATATTCGCAAGGACACTTACCAGCTCAAAATTGTGCCAGTTTGGCAAACTTCCACATCAGCATCACAGCTTCAATCAATACTACACTTGTAGAGCCTGCTCAAGGGCCAAACTGGGAAAAATCAAATCTAATTTAAAAATTGCACACACTTAAAGAACAATAGTTGTAAATCAAGAACCAAAAAAAAAACATTTGTATACAGCAATTAATGAATTATAGAAAATACCTCTGATGCTCAAAGTTGACACCGGTGTGGAGACTGCACCTTCCTTCTCCAAGGACATATCCCCCTTTTTGCTTTTGATCCAGAGCAATTTTCTGGATGGATCTCAACAAATTTCCACACCATTGATTCTCAGACTTTCAATATTATTACAAACTTACCCTATTCACCAGCTTTAAGGACCCGCCAGGTCCATCAACTATCTCAAAATTATAATCACTTCTATCATAATTGGCCCTGTTTCTATACAAATAGTCACAAGTAATGTACATGAGAATGTCTAGGAATAGACTCTTTTCTGTCATTCCTTTAGTACAATCAGTATAATCTTGTATCTCAAAAAATGCTCTATCCAATATTTTATATGTTATTTCATCAAACTCTATACCAATCTGGCTCAACTTCTGGCCCCACATCAAAGCTCTCTGTGGGAGCCCTTGCTTGCAAAGTTGAGATAGTAGTAAGTTAGCGGTGACAATATTAGGGATAAATGCCATCTTAACCAACTTTGCAGCCAAAATCATAGCACGGTCCAGTATATCGTTGCAAGCACCACTCATCATAGTGTTGTATGTAACTGTATTTGGAACTAACCCAGCTGAGATGAGTTCATCCAACATCATGACAGCTCGATTGATCTTCCTACTAGTACAAAAACCATGAAGCCTTATGTTGTAGGTAGTAATATCTGGTTCCCATCCACTAGCAAACAATTTACTCACTAAGTTATCAGCATTAGCCATGTCAAATGCTTTGATAAATCCATCAATCAAAGTATTGTAAGTAACAATATCTGGGTTTACTCCACTTTGTTGCATCTCAATGTAAGTGTCTATGGCTGATTGCATCCTTCCCTGCTTACATAACCCTTTAATAATGATGTTAATTGTAAAGGCATCTGGGAAAAGACCCCTCTGTTTCATCTCCTTCTCCAATATCTGAGCTTCATTCAGTTTTCCACTGTTACAAAAACCAGCAATTAGAGAGTTGTATACAAAATTATTTGGCACAAGTCCCTTCCTTGTCATTTCCAGAAATGCATTATATGCTCCTTCAACAAATCCTGTTTTACATAGTCCATCAATGAATGCAGAAAAAGCAACAGCATCAGGAGCCATACCCATCCTTGCCATCTCTTCCCACAGAATTTGAGCTCCAGTTGTGTCCCCTTTCTTGAAATACCCATCTAACAGAACAGTGAAGGAGATTCTGCTAATAGGGAAGTCCATTGCTATCATCTTGGTCATTAGTTCCTTAGCTTCATGCAGCCTCCCTGTGGTACACAAGCACATAAGTAGAGAAGCGCATGTGGAAGCTGAAGGTGTTTGACCAAATTTTACCATAATATTATAAATCTCAAATGCATTGTCTTCTAATCCCACTCTGCTATAAGCAGCAATAATGGAATTAAATGCAATTACACTAAGAGGTATTCCCTTTTCAAGCATAGTATGCAACAGTTCTACAGCCTCATCCAACCTTTCAGCCCAACACAATCCAGCAATGTATACATCAGTTAATGAACAATCTGGAATTAGTTCCATCATAGTTAGATCTCTTAACAGTCTGTCTGCATGCTCTTCCCTCCTATACTTGTAGTACCCTGCCACCAAAGTGTTGACAGTTATACCATCTGGAACAACTCCTTTCTTTATCATTTCTTCAAAAAGAGCATTTGCTTGATCAATTTCCCTTGCTTTAACATAGCCATCCATCAAGGCATTATATATTTCAGTGTTTGCAGAGACACCGATTTCTTGCATTCCATCAAAGATTTTCCTTGCTTCAATAATGTTGCCCTCCTTACACAAAGCATTGACAATGGTACCAAAAGTAATGCTGCTAGGATTACACCCGTGTTCAATCATCAAATGCACCCAATTTAATGCATCAGAAGTCCAACCCTTCATACAGTAAGCATTTATCAGAATGTTGTAAGTTATGGCATCTGGTTCACATCCAAACTTTCTCATTAAATGTAACAAACTCTCTCCAATTTGAAGACACCCGCTTTTACAAAACCCAAGAATCATCACATTATATACATAAAGGTTAGGACAAGGCCCTTTATGCAACATATCGCGAAACAACTTCCACACACTACCGTAATCTCTGAACCTAAGCAATAATTTAAACAGAATGCTTACTGCTGACAAACTTGGCTGTGCTCCAGCCTCCCTCATCATACTCAAAATTTTCAAAGCTCCAGGAATCATTTCTGCACTCAGAAATGCCCGCATTAATGAATCCAGTACTGAATAATCTGACTCATATAAATTATGCTCTCCCCACATAAATTCCACAACTTCATCACTCCTGCATTTCCCAATCCTCCTAACTATCCAAGAAAGCACATCCTGTGCCATCAATCTCATTTCCATAGCAGCCAATAGATGCGCAGCAATGCAGCCTGATTGCACCATACCCTGTGAGTAATCTTGAAATACATATTTGAAGAACGAAACTGCAACTCCCCGGTTATCGAATGATTTCATAATTTCTGCAAGATAATATGGGCAAAACTGACTAGAAAATGCATTCAAAAGATACGCATTTTCTTGTTTGATTATTTTCGATAACCCTACAAGGATTCTACGCCTCTCATTTGAAGTAATTACAGTATAATATTCAGTGTTTGACAAATTTTTGAAAGGGGAAAACTGTTGAATAAAATCAAAATTTCTATCAGAAAAATGCGATGTTGAGCAGTAAACTGAGCTGTCAGAAGAGAAGGAGGCGAAATGTGAAACTCGGGATTTGTAGAGAAGGGAAAAAATGTACAGAGGAGATGTGTTTGATATGGAAAGAAGTGAGGTTTGGTGACAGGCCTTAAACGCACAATGCACGCGACGCACAGTAGCACACATCCGGAAATTCGCCGGAGTTCCCGTCGGAGACGGCGGGCGTTACGGCAGACGCGATTGTAGGGGGACTAAGGAAGCACAATTACAACATGGAAACTGGAGAAGGACGCTTCGAATGGGTTCTTCCAAGCTCCAGACTGGACTTGCCAACGGAGACTCTGTAGCTGAAAAGGGAGGAAGGTGAAATCTCAGCTGGCGGTCTCCACAGCAGTGCCATTTCCACCATGAAAGTCTGAAAGTACACCTGATTTTACCCTAGGTGGGCCGCGGGCTCGAACTGAAGAAATGGCTGGGCTTGAACTGATGACAATAATGAGTTGTTGGACTTTAGAGTTTTGGTCCAACACAATCCAATGATAAAAAAATAAATCCATGTAAAATGACTTCTTTTTTTTGGATGACAAGGGAACCTCACAATCCACTTTTGCGTATAGGTAAATCCTGCTTTATGACCTAGCTAGTAAATGACTATGGGCTTGTTTGGTTATCAGCGGTTAGCAGTTAGCGGTAGCGGGTTGTGTTAGCGGTTATCAAATAGCGGATTGTATTAGCGAGTTTGACCAGCAGAATGAATTAGCGGTTTGTAAAAAGATGTTTGATAAAATTAGCTATTTAGGTTAGCGGTTAACATGTAAAATGACCAAAAGGATATACATATAATACTACTCCGTAATAATAATAATAATAATAATAATAATAATTATTATTATTATTATTATTATTATTATTATTATTATTATAATAATAGCAGCAATAATATACTAATAATAATATTATTAATAAACCAAAAAAAAAAAAAAAAACTAAAAAGACGTGGGATCTTTTGATCCCACATCGTAAGTTTTTTAAAAAAGGGGCATTGTATAAGGGAACTCAACGCCCTTATTCTTCTCTTGCCTACCAATGGGCAAGAGGAGAGAAGTCGCCTCAGGCTTCTAAATAACATAAATTTTTTTTATAAAAGGGAGGGGTCCCAAAACGCCAATCCCAAACGCTGCTAATAGTAGCATTTGGGATTTCAGCGGTTTGGAGCAAACAGCTGTTAACCAAACGCCTTCTTTAGCTGTTTGACTTGGTCAAACCGCTAAAGTTGGTCAAATCCGCCAAAATTGAGCAAACATATGATTTTGATTTAGTTTTTTTTTTTTTTTAGGGAAAATGGTTAGATAAGTCCTCAAACATTACCTGAAAAGTAAGTACCTAAACCTTTTAAAGTTGCAATTGAACCTATTAACATTTTATTTTGGAGCAATAAAGCCCAAAAACAAGTTAGTGACCTGTAATAGCAGGTCACTTGAAATTTGGCAACTTTTTCGACCAAAATACCACTTCCGACGACCGGCTCGTTGCCGTGCCTTCTCCTGCGACAACGCGCGGGAAAGAGCCGGTCACCTACGATCGATTTTTTTTATCAGAAATGATGTTAGATTTCAAGTGACGTGCTATCACAGGTCACTAACCTGTTTTGCTTCTTAGGAATATTAATAATAATACAGACGTGCATATTGCTTCTTAGGAATATTAATAATAATAAGTAAAAATCGTAATTATCATGACTTGTAATTTTGTGTCTCAAGTAGTTACAAAAGTGACTGTTTTTGTCTTTCTAAAGAGTCAGTTTATAAAAGTTACAATTTTAGTTTCTAATATATTTTTGAACCACAAATTAAATCATTTTCAGGACTAATTAAGAGCGAAATTTATAAATTATGATAATTAAGAACTACACTTGTGCTTGTCTTATAATTTAGGGACTAAACTTGTAATTATGACAAGAAAGAAAGAATCTAGGCAACTTGCCGCTAATTTTAAAATCACGTTTATTTGAACTCTAGCGTTGACCAGCGAAATCAGATCGATCTATGTAATTCTTCTCTGTTCAATTCTGCTCTGATCGACCGGCACAAATGGCTTACGCTGCTGTAACTTCGCTTGTGGAAACACTTTCTCTTCATTTCCTGCAATCACAACCAGGCTTGCCTCTTGAAGATTTAGAGGCACAGATTAGATATGGCAATGAAAATCTTGGTTTGCTGCAACAAATTCTTGAGAATGGCAATGATGGAGAGGATGCAGAGGCTGAGATGAGAGAGGACGAAGCGTCTTCTTCAAGTGATTATTACCCCAAGAAGAAGACTAAAAGTGAAAAGCTGCAGCAGCTTGCAGATTTAGAGGCACAGATCAGAAATGACAAATATGAAAAACATGGCTTGCTGCACCAAATTGTTGAGGCTCAGATGAGAGAGATGGAGTTGGACGAAGAAGCGTCATCAAAGCGTCTTCGTATAAAGGCTTGTCTCCCCAGGCTTTATGGAAAGCAGCAGCTTGCTTGGGATACTATACTTTTGACTTCTCGCCTCAAGGAGATGTCTGAAGTGAAACAAAAGATAGTTTCTCTCCATCAAAATCTGGGCTTGCTGCAACAAAGTCTTGAGAAATCTGAGATCCCCTATGATGATGTGAGGGTGAGGGTGATGAAAGATTTAGAGGCACAAATCAGAGATACATCTTTTAAAGCAGAAGAAAGGATTGAGATGGAGTTGAGTGCCATTTATCTAGCAAAAGATAGTCTTCATGTAACAGCTTGCCTGCTCAGGCTTCATCAAATCTTCAATGAAGCACAAAAACAGACTGATTACCACATGAATGAGTTGATTAGGATTCAAACTGAATACCAGCAGCTTGCAAAGGTTTCACTCCTTGGTCGGATCCGACGAAGAGGACTACTACAGCTTGTCAAAGGACTACTACACAAGAAAATTATTGTGAGTAACTTCTCCAAAAACGCTTCCAATTCAAAGTTTGACAGTAAAATGGTCGGATGCGACAAGGTGTTCTTGACGGTATTGGATCAGCTCACTCAACAATCAACTAAGGGGAGACATGTTGTTTCAATTGTTGGCATGGGAGGAATAGGCAAGACCACTTTAGCACACAAAGTTTATGAACATCCGTCAATTACTTCTCATTTCGACAAGCGAGCATGGGTTACTGTATCCCAAGTGTATAACGTAGAACAAATGCTCCAATGTCTTCTTAGTTGTGTTACTGGAGCATCAGGAAATGGTGGCCAAGATCAATTAGCTGAACGCATGCGTAAACATTTGAAGGGTCAGAGATATTTGATAGTGATTGATGATATATGGAGCACTAATGCTTGGGATAGTGTGCAAAGATGCTTTCCAGATGATGATGATAATGGAAGCCGTATACTGCTGACTTCTCGGCTCAAAGAGGTTGCTGAATATGCAAGCTTAGGTAACACTCCACTTAACATGCCTTTCTTAGACGCCGATGAAAGTTGGAATCTCTACTGCAAAGTATTTGGTAAAACTGAATTCCTTTTAGCGTTTGAGCAAATTGGTAGATACATAGTGAACAAATGTGAAGGATTACCTCTGGCCATTATCGTAGTAGCAAGTCTTCTCTCCAAGATAAAGGAGGAGGAGGAAGAATGGAAGAATGTAGCAAAAAGTGTAATTGGTGATTCTAATGATGCATGTTCCAGAATACTATATCTAAGTTACCACCAATTACCACACCACTTAAAAGCTTGCTTTCTATATTTTGGAGTTTTTCCGGAAGACTATGAGATCTCTGTGAAGAAGTTGGTTAGGTTGTGGGCAGCAGAGGGATTTTTGAGGGCTGTGAAGCATGTGAATATGGAGAAAGTGGCCATGGAATGCTTGCAAAATCTTGTTGATAGAAGTCTTGTTATAGTTAGCGAGGAGAGCTATAATGGGAAAATGAAGACAATAAGGATACATGATTTATTGCGAGATTTGTGCTTGAAAGAAGGTGGACGTGAAAATCTATTGAATGTGATTGGAGATGAAAAACTTCCATTTTACCAGAGGAAATCACAGCACCAGTTTTCAAAACCTTGTCGTTGGATAAGTGATACATCAGAATGTTTGAACAACCAAATCAGGTCAGGAGATAAGCGCTTTGACAAATCTCATTCCTTACACTCAAGGTTTCATTACTCTAGCGGATTTTACTTTCATGTACTTGATGAACTTCTTTCACACTTGAAACTGCTAAGAGTAGTAGACATTGGATGTGGACAATGTAGCAGTACATGTGATGTAAATGTGTTTGCTATTCTTGTTCATTTGAGATACTTTGCTTTGACCTTTCCAGCAAGAAAAGATCACGCTCCTCTTCATGTAAAGTTCTTTGAGCATAGGAATATGCAAAGCTTTATTGTTCGTGGAAGATATGTTAAATGGAATTCCTCTAGTGCATTTACAATTTGGGCAATGCCACTATTAAGGTATTATTGTGTTGAACAAATTCTTTCATTAGAAACCTCTTCGGTTGTTCATAGAAACTTAGAGAATATATCTTGGTTGGATCCTAAACTCTGTACACAAGATCTATTTACAAGGATTCCAAATGTAAAAAAATTGGGGATTGAAGGTGGAGATGATGAAAGTCCAGATTGTTTTTATAATTTGGTGCACTTGAGGCAGCTTGAGGCACTAAGCATCAGAATGTGGTATTATCTTGAACATATTCCATGTAGCGGCATCCCATGGGCAATCAGTTTTCTACCAAATCTAAAGAGGCTCAAGTTCATAGATACTAATTTGGCATGGAGTGATATGAGGCTTATTGGTATGTTACCGAATCTAGAGGTTCTAAAATTGATACGTGCTTGCCGAGGCAGAAAGTGGGAGACATCTGAGGGAGGATTCCATCAATTGAAAAGGTTGGTAATAAAAGACGGAAGGTTGGAAGATTGGAATGCTGAGGGTGACCATTTTCCTATGCTCGAATGTTTAGAGTTAAATTCATGCACGAATTTGCAAGAGATTCCTAGTGGTTTTGTGGATATCACCACGCTAGCATTGATTGAGGTAAACTACTGTGAGGATTCGCTTCTGACTTCCGCAAAGTGGATTCAAGATGAGCAACTCAACAACTATGGAAATTCCATCCTTGTTCGTTCCCGAAAATATTAGGTCTCTTTCTATCCCTCTAATATATCTCTGACCATTTCACATCTCATTCTACTTGTTTATCTGCAAGGAATAGCCATCTGTTTTCTGTCAGTTGATCTTATTTTTCTCTATATATTTCCTTAACTAACTGCTGTCTGTTTTAATTTACTGTTTCCAGTCTGAAAGAGTAAACATCTCAGAGGAAGAATGTGATGAGGAGAAATTGTTTGAAGGCAACTTTTGAAGGATATGCCCAGGTCACTACTCTGCTATATATTTTGGTTTCTGGTTGTGGGATGATTAGAGATCTGATGGATGATGTCTTGG
>CM008339.1:26077356-26089726 GCA_002525835.2 Ipomoea batatas
GTCTCAATGCTCTCCGCTCGCGCCTTCGGAGCTCCGAGAGTTGCTGTTGTGGACGTCGACGATCAGCGTTTGGCGTTCGCGAAGAAATTGGGAGCGGATGTAATTGTCAAGGTTTCACACAAGGTGGAAGATGTGGAATCTGAGGTGGAAAACCTCAAGGCCGCCATGACAGTCGGAATCGACGTCAGCTTGGACTGTGCCGGCTTTAATAAGACAATGACCACCGCCCTACGCGCCACCCGCTCCGGCGGCAAGGTTTGCCTCGTCGGCATGGGCCACTGTGAAATGACAGTCCCCCTCACTCCTGCAGCAGCAAGGTAATTTTTTAAAAAAATTTACTCAAATCTGTGTTGTGACTCTAGCTTACATACCAGTTAAATTTGATATTTGTGTTGTGCTTTTGTTAATGATTTGTTGTGTTGTTGTGTAGGGAGGTGGACATAGTAGGGATATTCAGGTACAAGAACACATGGCCACAGTGCATAGAATTTTTGAGGAGTGGAAAGATTGATGTGAAGCCACTGATCACACATAGGTTTGGATTCACGCAGAAGGATGTTGAAGAGGCATTTGAAACCAGTGCTCGAGGTGGCAATGCTATCAAAGTCATGTTCAATCTTTAGAGTTTAAATTGATTGCCATTCATGAATAACTTAGCTAGAAATTTATGAATAAGCTAATGTAGTAGTTAGCATCGTAGCGTTTCTTTAGACTTTATTCTCTTTTTTCCCTTCCTTTTACTTGGGTACTTCTAATATCTATTATAAGTTTTAATAACATTAATGTTTTTGATTGATACTTTCTACAATATATTTGGTATCCCACCTGATAATTTCCACTCTTATTGGCACCCAATAATTTGGCTGAAAATCTTATCAGTGAAATTAACTCTTAGATTTATAAGTAACAATTTACTTTTAGTCATTATTTATCAAAACATTCATATTTGATCTTAGTATGTGGGCGCTTGATGATGTTCTCTCATTCTTGACTTATAATGGTGAGCTAATGTGCTATTTATAATGTGGAATGCTGAAGTTTGAATATGATTATAACTCAAATTATGCTATTTATCCTTATCAACTCCTTGCACCAGTCCTTATCACTTTTAGAGTATATAGTCAAATATGTGATAAGACTTGCGAATCGAGAAGGAGTTAGGTTGTTCTTGGATATTGTTTGTTTCAAATTAAAGTGTGGTGAAAACTCCAATTCAAGTTGAAGTTCTTCGTTGACTTGTTATTTGTGGGTAATTAGCAGCTAGCAAATCCCTAAACATGTAAACTCTTGCACATTGTTGAGGTTCAAAATTTCTAAGTAGGGGATTCTTGGAATTGAACTTTGGCTAAAATTAAAAACAAGCGGAAAATGAGATGGGCATGTGATTGTGGACATACTTTGGGCTTTTGGACAAGTTCTGGTTGGGCCTTTGTTAAATTGGAGGTTTACAATCAAGATCCAATTCGTTGGACTATTACCTACAAACATGGACTACTGAAAATTTTGAGACTTACTTCTCTTTGCATTTGAAGCACGCCAAGCAAGTCTCGAAGGGGCAATTTGTTGGCACTGAAAATTCAAATAATATTATTGGGCCGTGACGGATAATGGGTTATTAAATTAATTGCTTTAATTAATTAAATTGGACTGATATTTATTTAATTGGGTTGATTAAATGGCCCAATAAATAATTGGTTGGTCTAATTAATTAATTTAAAGTAATTGTTGCTGAACTGTTGGCCCAAATTGAAAGAATATATTTAATTGAGTTGGACCAGGCTATTGAATCAATTGGCTGCTCAAATTGACGGGCTTTGATTTGGTTTGGCCCAAAAACAATATATGTGGATCATATAATTCTTGGGAAAGATGTGGATATTATAAATTGGTTCAAAAATATAAAATCTTGAACCTGGACGTGATAGTGTCCCGATACATTTCTTATATTTAATTCAAATATTAATTAAATATAAGAATTATCCAATTGGATAGAGTTGGTTAGATTTTTCCTACCAACTCACCACTATAAATAGTGGTTTCATTTTCAAGGAAATAAAGCTCTGAAAATCTGCATAGCGAAGCTCTGCCGAAATCTCGCCAGAATATTGTCTGGAACACGCCTGCAATTTATTTGCACCAAGAAACCCTTCCAGTTCGCACAGTTCCAACTCGGCACACATCCAGTTGGCATGCTCCAACTCTACACCCTTCCAGTTCAGCATACTCTGAACTCGGTACGCTTCCAGTTGGCATACTTCCAACTCAGCACACTTCTAATTCAGCATATTCCGGATTCAGTACACATCTAATCGGCATACTTCCAGTTCACCACATTCTGAACTAGGCATACTTCCAATTGACATACTTTTAGTAGAGAATCAGAGGACTTCTATACAGAGATTGTACCCCTTTTATCGTTTGACACATACTACTCATTGTAACCGATACTTTGAATTTTGAATATATACAATTCAAATATTTCGCGTTTACAAGGTGCATGGTTTTTTTTCTTAAGGTGCGTGAGTCCTGTGCGCTTAAGGTGCGTCAGTTCTTCAACTAAGAACTTAAGGTGCGTTTTTTAAGAAACTTTGGGTGCTTCGATTTAAAGCTTTAGGTGCGTTTTTTTACTTTTTAGGGTGTGTGGTTTGCCTTCTTAAGTTGCATGATTTGTGTGTTTAAGGTGTGTCAGTTATTGAAACTTAAGGTGCTTCGGTCTAAACATTTAGGTGCGTGATTTTCCTTCTTTAAGGCGTGCGTGATTTGTATGCTTAAGGTGCTTCAGTTGTTGAAACTTAAGGTGCGTCATTTTAAAACTTTAGGTGCATAGTTTGTGTTCTTAAGATGCTTTGTTCGTGTGTGGTTAAGGTGCGTGGTTTGTCTACATAAGATGCGTCATTTTAATGTTTAAGGTTATGTGCTTCAATTCTACACTTAAAGTGCGTCCTTTTGTGTTAACCGCACTTCCACATAGGGGTGTGCATTGGTTGGATCGGATGTTCGGAAAGCCTACCCGTTCTGATTTCAGATAATACTTTTAAAATCCAATTTCATTTTATAGTTTTAAATATCACTTCAGTTTTATAACATTTTGGATCGGTCGGATATCTAAAGTCAATTTGGTTCAGTCAAATTTAAAAAAAAAAAATAATAATTGAACTAAACACTTACAAATTATAAAAGTTTGAAAAAAAATTACAAACTACTAAAAAATTACAAATTAATTGAGCAAAGTACAACCTACTAAATACTAATGGCCTACTATTGCATTATAAAATACATTTAAGTGGCCAAGCACCTTTTGCTCAGATGACATGTAGTAACTCTCGTATATGCAAGGTCATGATGAGAAAGTATAGAGAGTTAGCTGTATTAAAAAAAAAAAAAAGAAAATACATGCAATTATGCAAAAAGCTACTAAGTACATACACTTTACAAAAGTAATTACAAATTTACAATTTGAAGCCACATCGTCAAATGCTTCATCCAGTGATCCTCAATTAGTCAATCACTCAATCCCCATCCAACTAATTTCCTAGTAATTATAGATTGGGGTTGTTTGGTTATCTGCGGTTAGCTGTAACGGTTATCAAATAGCGAATTGTATAGTATATAGTAATAATTTAGAAATAGTTTGAACGAGAAGTTGCAAAACTAAGATTTTATTTTAATTAATAGTATATATTATAAAAATGACTTAATTATATATATTTTACTTTTTTAACATTCAAATGTATATTTTTTTTTTGTTTTTTGCCAAGGACTTTGTAGTCCAGTGACATCAAACTCTTCCCTTTATACTACATTGTAATAGAGTTTTTTCCACTTTTGGGACTTTAGTGCTTCAATTTAGGTACACAACTTTCATTCCTGACATAAGTAGTGTTTGACTTTGATTTTTTTTCCACTTTTAGTCCTTGACTTTGATTTGTTTTCCACTTTTAGTTCTTTTGGCCATCCAGCGACAACTTTTAATTGAAATCAACAAACTATTGTGCCATTAAGGGTAAAAGTGTCTTTTGATAAAGCCTTAAATATATTTATAAATAAAATCAAAGAAAAATAGGAAAATGAAACGTTATTTGCTTGTTCTGCTTCGCTTTTTAAGCGACAACTTTTAATCGGAATCCACAAATTGTTGTGCCATTAAGGGTAAAATTGTCTATTGATAAATCCCTAAATACATTAAACGTTATTTATTCTTAACGGCACAACAGTTTGTTGATTTCGATTAGAAGTTATCGCTTAGATGGCCGAAATGACTAAAAGTGGAAAAAAAATCAAAGTCAAGGACTAAAAGTGACAAAAAAATTAAAGTCAAGCACTACTTATGTCAGGAATGAAAGTCGTGTACCTAAATTGACGGATGCACTAAAGTCATAGGACCACTCGTTAGTAATATTCAAAAATGTATACTTTTTAAAATTCAGTGAATTAATTCTAAAAATAATAATAAATTCAGCAATCTATTTGATATTTTTTCCTAATATTTTTAAAGTTGGGGTATGAAGGTAATAAAAAAAGTTATTTCTTGCAATTCTGGGTCGGGTATTTATCGTAGAAGTTAGAACCCTAATAAAACCCTAGCGCGAACTCTAGCAGAAAACACATCAAATCTTTCTCTAGCCACAGCATCTATCTGNCAAGATGGCTACCTTGTTTGATATTACATGTTGAATCCTCATTCGGGTTTAGGGGAATTGCAAACCTTGAATGCGCAGTCCTTCTGCCGGGTAATAATAGAGAAGCTATACCACTTGAAGCAACATTAAGAACTATTTCTCCCTTTGATCTCAATGCTGCGGAAAGAGTTCCCCAAACAAATGTCTTTCCAGTTCCTCCATAACCGTAGACAAAAAAATACTCTTCCTTGATTTGAATTTACATCATATCATTATTGTGTTGTAGACATCATGTGGCTCAGGTGTTAGATTTGATACCAACTTTTTGTGTTCTTCTTTATGTTCTGCTTTGTCATAACACATCTCATCATACACCAACATATTCATCAAATTGGCTGAACAATCAAGATCTGGAATTGGCATTTGTTGGTAATCATCTAGGTTCTTCCCACATCTTTTCAACAATTTCTCAATCTCAACTAATGCTTGATTTTTTATTTCATCAACACTGAGGACTAAATCTAAAAAATATTAAACAATATATGTTAGAAAAGTATCACCATCTTGGAACTAATAATATTAGACATTAAATAAAATATTAAAGCAAATGGATAAATACATACCTTGGAAGTTCAATATGTTACGTTGTTTGTACAGAATATCATCGGACATATATGTCCAACATTTGTCAAAAACCACTTCCGAACGACTTAAACAATTTGAGGATAACAATATTGTGAATAAATTTATTAACTCTCGTCCAGTTGTCCACTGGCTTGCTTCAACAATTCCATCAATATATTCTTTGTCGTCTTCCAATAGTCCAAGTGCATGACATGCATCACAGTAATTGTCGTACAAAACCCCATTGATTGTTTTTAAGTCTTCATAACACGTATGCCCTCAGATTACATTCAAAAGACATCTCAAATAGTACATCTCACCACTTCTAGGAGGAAAATAAAAAACTCGACCAATTGAGAATCTTCGTTGTCTTGGAACAAATTCTCTTGTTGCTTGTTTCCAAACGAACTTTGTTGGCATCTCTGCATAAGTTAGTTGCTTTTCCTCAAGCCAAGCCAGAAACATGCTATGTTTTACCATATGTCGTTCTACAATGACATCAATTGGAGCATCCTCATCAAAATAAATGCTTTGTTCATTTGGTAGATGAAAATTCAAGCGCTCTACAGGAGGATATCTGTATTGTATTTCAAAATCTCCAACAATTAAAGCTGCTACTTCAGAGACAGATGGCATATTATAGGTTCTTGCATCTCTTTGACGCTTACCAATAAGTTTTAACTTGACATTTGAGCAGCCTTCATCCATTATTTTCTTCCAAGCTATTCTAAAAGACTGCACCAGAACATTGTTTTGATCTAGCATGTTTTGTAAATCAGCAACAATTTCAGCATGTAGGTTATCTTTAGTTGCCGTTCGCCTATGCGAGTGAAGACATTTTAAAATTCAATAATCCAATGTTCATATTATAATATTCGACATTTGCTTTAAAAAAAATACTATTTCTCACCTGATAGAATGGATGCGGTTTCCAACTTCATTTTGTGTGTCATAAATGTAGAGTTGGGCAAACTTAGGGATTACACCTTGAACTTGCAAAAGACTACCTATTAGATGAATGTTTTGACCGTGCAATTTAAATATTGGCGGGGAAGTGCCTTTGTTTTGGCTATAATCAATCTTGCCACCCATCAATGTGAAAGAAAACATATTGTTGTAAGATCGAATATTGTCTAAAAAGTGTTTACTTTTACCAGATGATTCAAAAAAGAGCTTATACATATTTTTGGGAGGACATCTGTTGGGTGGCAATCTTATTTTACACTGCATGCAACACAAAGAATATTTTGAATTCTTACTTTTGAACCTTGCCTCTAGCCTTTCCTCATACCCAAAATTTGCAGTACAATGTTGACACGTATACTCTGGATTTCCAAAATCACAATATTCTAAGAAATCAAAACTTAAAGTAAGTTACGTAATATAAATAAGAGATTCATTTTTTTTTTTATAAAATATAATGTAAGTATTATACTCTTTTTTTTGAAATATTAATGATCCTATATAAATTATATTTACATTATATGTATAACAAATATTAATTTC
The DNA here is from genome assembly GCA_002525835.2 of Ipomoea batatas. Classification (NCBI taxonomy): domain Eukaryota; kingdom Viridiplantae; phylum Streptophyta; class Magnoliopsida; order Solanales; family Convolvulaceae; genus Ipomoea; species Ipomoea batatas. The sequence continues at coordinate 26,084,106 of CM008339.1, forward strand.
GCAACATATTTTTTTACAAAATGTAAACTTAAATTCAGTTACATAGTATAAATAGGGGATTCATCTTTTAAAAATATAATATAAATATTATACTTTTTAAAAAATATAAATGATAGTGTATAAATTTCTCTAAAAGTATATGTATAATAACTATTAATTTCACAAATATTCATGAACAAAATGTATATATGGTATTTTTAAGTCATTGTAACCCTATGGGTTTAATATATAAAAATGTTAATTTTGAACGTTGTAAACAAAAAAATATACGGAGTACTAAACATAAATAGTAGTGATACCAAAAACAAAATATAGCCTCTTAAGTATTTGAAATTGTAAATAATACTTGGAGCATACGTACCCTCAAATATTAAATTACAATGGAATATTACAACCACCAATAATACTAATACACATACAAATTTTATGCTTAAATTTGAAGTGAACACTATAATAATTTGAATGTTGGAATTTTTATTTTTCTTTTGAATATTATCATGAGACGAATTTAATTACGTACATTAATATAATATAGTAATATTTGTTTTGTATATTATAATATACATCATATAGTAATTTGATTGTTGAATTTTTTTTTTGAATATTATCATGAGAGGAATTTAATTACGTACATTGACATAATATAGTAATTTTTTTGAATACTATAATACACATCATATAGTAATTTGATTGTTTACGAATATAAAATAAAAAAAATATGCAAGATTAAAATATTTTGAACCATAATTGAATTGCATGGTATATTATCATGAGGAGAATTTAATTACGTACATTAACATAATATAGTAATATTTTTTTTGAATGCAATAGTATACATCATATAATAATTTGATTGTTGGAATTTTTTTTGAATATTATCATGAAAGGAATTTAAACGTACATTAACATAATATAGTAATTTTTCTTTAATACTATAATATACATCATATAGTAATTTGATTGTTGGAATTTTTTTTTAATATTATCATGAGAAGAATTTAATTACATACATTAACATAATATAATAATATTTTTTGAATACTATAATATACATCATATATATATATATATATATATATATATATATATATATATATATATATATATAACACGCAAGATTAAAATATTTTGAACAATAATTGAATTGCATGGTATAATAACTATAATTTTGTTTAATAATTATTACTATTTTGTTAATATACGACATAAATAAGGACTCCATACAAGAATGGAATTGAATAAAATAATTCATTAATTTCCATGTATAATAAGGAATGGAATAATATTTTGAATATTTTGTCAATTTTAGCCAAAAATAAGGAATGATAAGGAAGGCTAGAATTTCTGATAAGGAATCTATAATATATAATATTATGTTGATCGATAAGGAATGATAAGGAAAGCTATAATTTCTGATAAGGAATTATTATATAATATTATGTTGACCGAATTCAAATTTTTTGAACTAAAATGAGCGGGAAAGCTAGCACTTCTATTGTAATATATATATATATATATATATATATAACACGCAAGATTAAAATATTTTGAACAATAATTGAATTTCATGGTATAATAACTATAATTTTGTTTAATAATTATTACTATTTTTTTAATATAAGTACATAAATAAGGACTCCATACAGGAATGGAATTGAATAAAATAATTCATTAATTTCCGTGTATAATAAGGAATGGAATAATATTTTGAATATTTTGTCAATTTTAGCTNATATATATATATATATATATATATAACATCTCCTTCCCATTTGTTAAAAACTACCCATAACATTTTATTATTTTAAAAACTCAACAAAGATGATTAATGGAGATGGTCTTAGGCTGTATAGTATTTGTTAGGATGATTTAGTGGATAAGAACTAAACCAAAAGAAGAAAGTCCGTGAAACATCAATCCATTCCTGTGATTGTGAAAGTAAAAAAATGTAGGCTTCATCACATGCATTAATGTATATATATTGAAGTTGAACATCCTGGCTTAGCTTGAGACATTAATTGTTGAGGGGCAATCCATTTGATCCAATTTTTTTTTAATTTTTTTTTTCATAATGCATATGAGACAGCCCTTTTTCTTTAATGAATGAAAGTTGATGTTTCAAGCATGTCCATGTCATAAATCCTCCCAATAATTGACACCTGGATTTTGATCATTTTCCCATTTCTTTATTTGTTCAATGATAACAACTAAAAAAAAAACCTATGATAACAAAACCATCTTTGATAATCAAATATCATATCACAACATTGCAAAACTTGTCAGATCATTGATTTATAAAGTTTAATTGCTTGCATTTTCGCATGGATTTGTGCATCATCACCATTTGTTGGACTTGACTGTAAGATAAATTATCGGAAGCACTTTTCATGTGGAATGACTTAGGGGCTGTTTGATAAATAGATGTTAGCTGATACTGATTGATTAGTGTGTTTGACTAGTTGATAATATTAGCTGATTGTAGAAAGATATTTGGTAAATTAGCTGATAATTAATTAATTACATGCAAATGACTTTCTCAAAAAGCTGATTGAAAAAGTTGTTTTGAGCAGCTTTTTGAATTCTAGCATTTTGAAGCAATAAGTTGTTACAAAAATCTAATTAATCAAATACTTATATTAATTGTTTATATTAAGGATGTTTAACCAAGTCAAACTGTCAAACAGCTAATAATGATCAAATAAACTAAAATTGACTGATAAGCTAACTATGTTACCAAACAGACCTTAATTATATTATTTGCGAGTAATATACTCTTGTTAATTTGCTCATTCATTGATCTCTTGGGATTGCAGTAAAAAAAACATATAAGGGTCATAATATCCTTTGCCATCTTACTAACTTATCAAAAGTTTGAAATAACACAAAAGTATAATAGTTAAATGAGAATCAGTTTCAATACAGTGTGTTATTAGGATTTGAATCTTTGAGGTGCAAGATAACTAATATCAGTATGTTTCAACATTTTGTTTTGAGTTTCTTTGTATTTAAATTTTCAACAAGAATAAAGTATTGACACGGTCCATCGACTATAATACTTTCACCGCTTGCTCCTTGACTTTAAATTTTATCCAATAATGTTTTGTAACTATCAAATTTGTATTTGAATGAAATGTAATAATACCTTGAAGGATTAAAATAGATAAGAATTTAAACAAAATAATACAATTTATGTTAATGTATGGATTTAAGTTAAGTGGTTACGATTTAATAAGCTTTTGCATCAATTTAGAGGATCTTTAAATTAAAGGGTTCTCATTTTCATTTTTTTTTCGAGTATTGTTTACTTTTTCTCCATTTAGGTAAAACCTAATATTTGGGTTTTGACTAATCAAAGTGGTGAGGATTTGAGAACCAAATACTATTGTTTGCTTTGTAATTGACTATTCCATGAAGGTTAGGTGTCTATGATAGGGAAGGTTTATTCTTACCAATTTGGATAGTTGGGTCAGAATTCAGAAGCTATACAATTCTCTCCCCCTAATAGTTGATTTGAGGACATATTTCTACTTTGGCAAAAGTATTAGTTTGGCCCGTGTTTCTATATAGTGAAGTGTATATATATTGTTTCCATTTTAACCACTTGATGTTTACAATCTCTATTAATTCTCTCTCTCTTTTGACATTAGTAACATTGAAAAAGTATAATAAAAGGTGAATATGTGATTAAGTAGGGGCTAACCATAGAGTTGGAAACGGAGTCTGTTAATTTTTAGTTAGATTTGTGAGTGGGGGAGAAATTGCTTGGTGTAAAGTTAGAGCTAGACATCCTATGAGACTTGGTACAGGTGACAGTTAGTGATTTCATTCATGATTTCATGAGATGGAAAATCAATAAATTGAAAACGTTCACTTCGACTCAAGTGGTGAACAAGATCTGGGCAACCCTTTCGATGATTCTTGTAGGGCTTCTCTCATTTAGCCTCACTTAGGTATTGATTCCTTTCTATGAAACCTTATGATTTTCTTGCAAGAAACATTGATAAGGATGATGACCTCAAATGGGTTTGGAAGATCCAATGCACGGAAAAAAAAAAGTTTGCACTTTCATTTGGCTCCTGGTAAAAAATAGCTTGCTAATGATCACATAGAGGAGGAAGCGTAATGAAATAAAATTGGAATTGACTTATCTATTTGAAGAAGAACAATGCAAATCCAAGCCTTCAATTCATGCTTCCAAAATGTAAATGTATTTGAATCTAACTAGAACTTGAAGTGCTAAAGACCTTGTGGTCTAGTGGTATCCAATGTCCTGATTTACATTCCCACATGAATGATGAATGATGAGAGTGGGTTCGAGCCTCAGTGGAGGCAATTGTTGACTCTTAGACCTATTTATATATTTTGGAATATGTTATGTGACGAGGCATGTCACCCGGAATATGTTATGTGACGAGGCATGTCACCCTGTGATGATTCCCTGCAGTAGCCTTGATCACCTCGTAGGAACATGAGTGTACGAGCTTTTCGCGCCCCCACGTAAAAGATGTTTCACATATGTTTTCGTCACGAGACCTTGCATGATGGCGTCATTTTGGCTTCCATTCTATTTTGCTCACTTTTCTTTAGTTTGCCCTTGAAATTGCCTTGTTTACCATCATGATTAAATAGAAGTGTTGACGTTCACTAAAAGCATTATATTTGAGTGCTCAAATATAGTGTTGCAATACATTTTATTATGTGAGACTAATACTACAACACTCCTAGCACCCTTAAGAGGTAGCAAATTATTTTAAGAAAAATGTCTATTACACATGACTTTGTTGGAATTATTTCAAAATTTTAAATCCCTGCACTTTTTTTTCAGACTTATTTTCCAACATCCCGAAGGATACTAATGAAAAATTGGTATTTAATGATGGGAATAATTGACTTGGATAAGATTATCGTAGAGATCTATTTTCGAAGAATGGACATACCAAGATATATAGTTTCTTAGATGATTAGATAGCACAACTATCATACTTAATCCATTTGAATTAATCCATAGTGATTTGTGCAATTATAAATTGAACCAAATGCGATGTGGTAATAAATACTTTATTACCTTTATAGACGATATCACACAGTATTGCTATGTTGCTATGTATATTGCTTAAGAGCAAATATGAAGTCATCAATAAACTTCCCTTGAAACATGAATTTTATACAATCATTCAAAATTTTCAACTATATACGTATTCCAATCAACCACATCGCTAACTTCCCTCCCCTTTCCAACCAACCATTTCTCCGAATATGGAAACTACTATGACTTCCATTTATTCCCATCATTCATAATCCTTAACGTTCCTAGCTAACAATGACGAAGGGATTGACTGACGCCATAACCAAACACAGTCAACATCTTTATTCGTTGCACGTTTATTACTCAACTTTGTTTAAAAATCAAAATTTTTTAATAAATTAAAATCTTTAAAATATTGTATATGGTAAACTATATAGAGATTACAAATAAGCATGGGACAATATTCAAATTATAATTAACTTCTAATATAAAAGGAAAGATATAATCCTATTCCAACTAGAACTCCTACCTATAATTCTATGTATATAAAGGAAAGTTATGCTTAGGGGATCGGATGACTATTGTCATAGCCAAC
>CM008339.1:26110197-26121250 GCA_002525835.2 Ipomoea batatas
AGCTGATAATTGGATATTAGCTTGAAGAATGCAATATTGTGTTTACTGCATTATTGATATAAATGTGATATCTTCATCGCTTAGTGAAGCGCATGACAAAAATGTTAGAGAACTGACACAAAGATTTTAAAAGAAGAGTTTGATTAGGCATTTAATTTGAAAAGATTAAGATTGAAGGATAAAACTTCTAGAGAGTAGAGACAGACAATATCCTTGCATAGTTAATGTCCATCTGTGAGATCCTCAAACTGTACATTTCTTAATGTAGTGAGGTTATACTTTTTTGCTTGTTAAGATCTTATTGCTCAAGCATACTTATCCTGTTATCCATATAATATGCCATCTTATCTGTCAAGTTGTGTAGTGTTTGCTTCACACCATTCAACTTTGGAAAATGTTTTTTTTTTGGTATCTCATTGTCTTTTCCACTCCTTTTGCCATATAATTTGTTTGTGATGCAAAAAAAAAAAAAGGAATGATTATAAGCACACAACATTCAACTTTAGTCTTCAGATATGAATATGTTTTAGACTTTTAGTATCTGAGTTTATTGAGTTTTTGGGCAATGTTTTGGTCTTTGAAATATTGAGGTCTGGAAGTATGTATTGAACCTTACTTGTATATTTAATCAAATGCCATATTTTTTCGGCAGTACATATGTTGAACTTTCCGTAGGAATATTCAATCAAATGCTGCAAACTTTGTCTTTTTCAGATCAAGAGACTCAACAAGTTGATGGAGATACTTGGCATGAACTTGCATTGGGAAATCAGTGAAGAACTAGTGAGTGAAAGTCTCATAACCTTATCCAACTTATAGTTGAAATCATGGATTTTGCAATGATACATTATTTGGCAAACCCTACTTTGTCTGTCAACTATTATGGAGTACTATTGTATACAGACTTTGTTCTTAACCACTTATGCTAGCTGCTAAATGCCTAAATATGAAAAATGGATTAAACATAACATAAAGAAACTTTCCTATCATTCGAGATCAAGGTTTTAAAAGGCGAAGGCGTGCCTTGCGTTTTGTAATGTTGAGGCGAGACGTAAGCCTCAATTTTTATACAAAATATATTAATAAGCTGTAAACATTATTTATAAAATTCACCAAAATCTAAGATTCAAGTTTCATTAGCTAAAAGTCTCAAGGAAACACACTATAAAACATCAAGCATAATATAAGTGATAAGTCTAAAGCAAACAAACACATAACAATCCAAGATTAAAGTAATAAACAAACAAACACATCATAAATCACAATGAAACTTCATATGAAAAATCATTGTAGTCTATAGCCTCATCATCCTCGTTTTCATTATCCTCGTTTCCACCATCATTATCAATATCTTTCCATTCTTCTTCATCTTCACGACTTCACTAATTAGTCTCAATTTTCTTTTTCCCTTACTTGACCCTTTGCACTAGCCTTCTAACTTGAGGACTCAATTGGTTGAGTTTGAATTATTGTGAGGGCTCCCCCTCAAAAGCATCAACATCAAGGTCATCCACACTTATATGGGAGCATCTTCATCATTTTACCTAGAAGCCATTCATCATCCGATGACAACTCATCAATCAACAAACTATCTCCATCATTTCCTAAGGATTTCAACTTCAAGTGCCTATCCTTCAACTTTTTGTTGTATAAAATATATAAATCAAAGCATTCATCCTCGTAGTGGTCAAGCGGTTTCTTCTTTTGGTCTGTACTTGATTGAATGCACTCTAATCGCACTCGCATCCAGATGAAGAACAAGTGAAGCCTAGCAAGCTAGCGTTTTAACTGCATACTTTTGAAGCTTGGGAGTGTCATCTCCATATTTAGTCCACCATTCAACTAAAAAAATAGTAATATTAAGTATTTGAATCTACTATAATTAACACTCATATTTAACTATATCGAGTAAAGTTCAAGGCGTATTTGACCCTTTTCCCAATAAATAAATAAAAACATGCCAGATTAGTTCTCTACCACAAAAACCATAGTTTATCATACTAATTTTTCAACTAACCAAGAATTGATTTAGAAGCTAGGGAACATGAACACAGATTACCTATCCATAAGATTCGTCAACTATCTAATTGGCTTATACAAAAACTTTGACAGCGAAAGTATCATTAGATTTTTGTTTCCTTGTTTGTTGTTTTGACTGGATATCTGATGGCATGGGATTTGCAGTAGTGGGAGAGGTAGATGGTCCTTCCCTTAGTAGTTAGTATAGATCTTAATGCATTAAGTGGTGCTTCTTCTTCATTGATATGCTTCCTTAGATTGTCCAAGAGCCCCATTCTTTTCTGAATGTAAGTAATAGCTTCCCTTGAATTGATGATAGGTTGGGCTTTGATAAAAATTGCTCAAGAATTGTCTTGGGGTGAGAGAGAAAATGAACAACAAATGATACTTTGAACACGTATAGGTTGACCAGAACAAGATGACAACACAGAGCAAGACAGTGAGGATGATACCTCAGGAGAAGATAAAGATGAAGAACTTCATATAAGGTCGCTACCATCAAGACTAACCAAGCCCATAGGCAGGCTTAACCCTACACAGCAACAGAGTATAAGAGACATGGGAATGGGCAAGCTGCTAGACCTCAACATCACCAACCTACCACGTAGATTGGGGCTGTGGTTAGTGCAAAACTTTGATCCAAGGAGCTGCACCTTACAACTCCAAAATGGGCAGTCAGTCCATATCACTGCTACTTATGTTGCTGCAACTCTTGGGCTGCCTATAGGACATATTGAAATCACAAGGAGGACAACAAGGGCAGTTCCTGAAATCCTAAAGGAATGGAGAGGAATTTTTGAGAAGACTACTGCATGTATCACATCAGGTGCTATGACTACGAAGATGTTAGAAGCTGAGGCTGATGATCCTTGGTTCAAGCGACACTTTGCCCTGTTGGTGATCAGTGTGTTGATAGACCCCATGATAAATGGTTATGTCAACCAGAACTACATTGATCATCTTCGGGATGTGGACAACATTCCAAATCTCAACTGGTGTCAGATGGTGATAAATTCACTGGTTAGTAGCAAGCTGGGGTGGGAGAGAAGCACAGACAAAATCTTTGGAGGACCAATTCTATTCCTCATGGTAAAGCCACTCCCGTCACCTCCCAATCCATTAAAACATCACACACAATTCAACTAATAATACTGTGAAACACAAAATGCAGGTATTCTACGCTGACCAGGTGGTGCTTTACAGACGTAGTGTGCCAAGAAGCCTCCCAGCCTTTAGGTCTTGGACATTCAAGCTTTGTTAAAAGGAGAGGAAAATGAGATAAAATCTGGTGGCTTCGGGTATGGCCACATTGATAGTGCTTTGCAGCTGGAAAATGCCCCACCTGAAGAAGAGGGTACATCCATTCCACAAGCTGATGTCCAACACCAACCACAACCACAGGAAGAGAGCCCCACACTGCTAGAAGGATTACATGTAAACACGAATCTGCAAACAACTTAGTGCATATCTTGATATTTATTGGTATGTTTTATCACATAGAATGGTGTTTTTAATACGTGCGTTTGTGCATTTGAGCTGACTACTGTGTGTTTTGGTATCGTGGGTGGGGAGTGGTTTGTTTGAATTGTTTAGTGGTGTATTTTATAACGTTGAGTGGTGTGTTTTAGTAAAAATGGTGGTGAGTTTTGCGAGCGTAGATGTATTTGGTGTGTGGTGGGTAAGTAGTGTGTTTTAACCTGAAAACTGGTGTGTTTTATCATATAGAATGGTGTGTTTTAATACATCTGTTTGTGCATTTGAGCTGACTACTGTGTGTTTAGGTATCATGGGTGGGGAGTGGTGTGTTTGAATTGTTTAGTAGTGTATTTTATAACGTTGAGTGGTGTGTTTTAATATAAATATTGGTTCATTATTATCCTGTTATTGGTCTATATACAAGGTTTTGTTGATGAAATCACCCGCAACACAAGGACCATTGCGACAGGCTGCTTAGAATATCAACTCTCGCTGAGAACGCACCATCTGCAATCCTTGAGAATGACTGATTCAAGAAGATGTTTGAATCAGCAAGGCAACTGGTAGGATTTAAAGCTCAAGAAGAACAGCACCTGACATTCTCTCAACAAGAGGATGCATGCCGGGGTAACTCAGATGTCCTAAATGCAGTTGATGACATTCTGCGTGCAGTCCAAAAAGGGCTTATTTGAATGATGTCCCATCATTTAGCCTTGGATTGACGCAGGACGAGGAAAATCAGTGTTGGGATGATGTCAATGTAGTGGCCAGAGAATATGTTGATTGTGAGCAGAGATTAGGGCTTTTAACGAACCGAACATAAACGGAGGCTGTTCGTGTTCGTTTGTTAAGGTTTTTGAAAATCCTGTTCGTGTTCGTTTGTTAAGCGTTCGTTAGTGTTCATTAACGTTTGCGAACATCTTCACGAACGTGTTCGTTAACGTTAACGAACACGTTCACGAACGTGTTCATTTACGTTCATGAACACGTTCGTGAACACTTAATAACCAAACACCTGCCCATGTTCATGAACATATTTGTTCGCGAACAATAAATAATATGCATTCACATCTTCACGAACAATTATATATATATATATATATATATATATATATATAATATATATATATATATATATATATATATAAACATGTTCGCAAACATTATTAAACGAACACTAAATGAGCTTGTTCGCGAACACTACTAAATGAAAACAAACGAGCTTGTTCACGAACACAAACGAGCTTACCACTATTCAGACTCGGTTCGTTTATTAACCGGGCTCTAAATTTTGTTTGTTAATGTCTGTTTACCTTAATAAACGAACATAAATGAACGCTTACCGAACTCGAACACGAGTAGTTTGTCGGAAGCTCTGTTCGCGAACAACCCTAGCAGAGATAAGGAGGAGAAGTGTTGAAATAACTGACGATGGAGGTGAAGGAGAAGTAGATGAAGAGATACCTCATGCAGCTGAAAGACCTCAGGAAATCGAAACTGAAATTTCAGCCCCAAATGATGAGGTAAAACAATTATATTTCATTAACAATACAAAAAACAATGGAAAAAAAAAACTTATAATTGAATAAAACAGGTAACCTCAGATCAGGCCCATCTAGGAAGTTTATCAAAACCACCACCACAAATCCAACCAAAGGACCAACGAAAATGACCAGTAGTGGAATACTCCCCAGTTCGGCCCCGACAGTGCCTCACAATAATAGACATAAACGCACCGATCAATGCAACTGAAGAGGCAGTAAGGAAGTGGGTGTTTGAAAATTCAAACGCATTGTCAGTTATTTCAACACCCTCTCCTCCTTGTCTCTACTCACAATCAGCATATTCTCTGGCCACTACATTGATATCGTCCCAACACTGATTTTGCTCGCCCTGCTTCAATCTAAGGTTAAATGATGGGACATCATTCAGATAAGTCCTTTTTTGGACTGCACGCACAATGTCATCAACTGCATTTAGGACATCTGAGTTACCCCGGCATGCATCCTCTTGTTGAGAGAATGTCAGCTGCTGTTCTTATTGAGCTTTAAATCCTACCAGTTGCCTTGCTGATTCAAACATCTTCTTGAATCGGTCATTCTCAAGGATTGCAGATGGTGCGTTCTCAACGAGAGTTGATATTCTAAGCAGCCCTGTCGCAATGGTCCTTGTGTTGCTGGTGATTTCATCAACAAAATCCTGTATATAGACCAACAACTGGTTAGTAATGAATCAATATTTATATTAAAACACACCACTCAACGTTATAAGATACACGACTAAACAATTCAAACACACTCCCCACCCATGATATCTAAACACACAGTAGTCAGCTCAAATGCACAAATACACGTATTAAAACACACCATTCTATGTGATAAAACACACCAGTTTTCAGGTTAAAACACACTACTTAACCACCACACACCAAATGCATTTACCATTGCAAAACTCACCACCATTTCTACTAAAACACACCACTCAATGTTATAAAATACATCACTAAACAATTCAAACAAACCATTCCCCACCCACGATACCAAAACACACAGTAGTCAGCTCAAATGCACAAACACACGTATTAAAACACACCATTCTATGTGATAAAACACACCAATAAATATCAAGATATGAACCAATAAATACACGTATTACCTGTAACCCTTCTGACTGTGTGGGGCTTTCTTCCTGTGGCTGTGGTTGGTGTTGGACATCAGCTTGTGGAATGGATGTACCCTCTTCTTCGGGTGGGGCATTTTCCAGCTGCAAAGCACTATCAATGTGGCCATACCTGAAGCCACCAGATTTTATCTCATTTTCCTCTCCTTTTAACAGCAGCTTGAATGTCTAAGACCTGAAGGCTGGGAAGCTTCTTGGCACACTATGTCTGTAAAACACCACCCGATCAGCGTAGAATACTTGCATATTGTGTTTCACAGTATTATTAGTTGAATTGTGTGTGATGTTTTAATGGAATGGGAGGTGAGGGGAGTGGCTTTACCGTGAGGAATAGAATTGGTCATCCAAAGATTTTGTTCGTTCTTCTCTCCTACCCCGACTTGCTACTAACCAGTGAATTTATCACCATCTGACACCAGTTGAGATTTGGAATGTTGTCCACATCCCGAAGATGGTCAATGTAGTTTTGGTTGAAAACCATTTATCATGGGGTCTATCAACACACTGATCACCAACAGGGCAAAGTGTCGCTTGAACCAAGGATCATCAGCCTCAGCTTCTAACATCTTCGTAGTCATAGCACCTGATGTGATACATGCAGTAGTCTTTTCAAAAATTCCTCTCCATTCCTTTAGGATTTCAGGAACTGCCCTTGTTGTCCTCCTTGTGATTTCAATGTCCCATAGGCAGCCTAAGAGTTTCAGCAACATAAGCAGTAGTGATATGGATTGACTGTCCATTTTGGAGTTGTAAGGTGCAGCTCCTTGGATCAAAGTTTTGCACTAACCACAACCCAATCTACGTGGCAGGTTGGTGATGTTGAGGTCTAGCAACTTGCCCATTCCCATGTCTCTTATACTCTATTGTTGTGCAGGGCTAAGCCTGCCAATGGGCTTGGTTAGTCTTGAGGTCGTTTCTCGGATGCTCGACTTGTTTCGCCGTTCTTTCCGCTTTCAACCTTTTCACTTAGATCATTGAGCCTCCTTTCTTGACTGTGAAGAAGCCCGCTTATTCCCTCCAGAGCTTTGGTGATGTTTGCTAGCTGTTCCTCCACCGAAGCTGCGTTTGTTGCCATAGCGGGCATGACTGTGTAGACGTGGGTCCACTCCGAGGCTGGTTTCCACATCGGCGATGGCTGAGATATGGGAGATGAGCTTCCGTTGCTAAGGGGCTCACTTGATGGAGTAGGACTCGCAGGGCCCTTGCTGCTGGTAGTTGTACTTGAGGGAGTAGGACTTGTAGGGCCCTTGTTGCTGGTAGTTTCCGTTGTAGCAGACGAACCCTTATCATATGCAGCGTTCCGTGGCTTGGTGGAGTCGCCTCCAAGCCTTCGGACAATGTTGCGGGCAATGCATTGGGTCTCGACCAACTCCACTCCTAGGTCCTTCGCTCGACTTCGAGTCAGTGCACCTTGTGCCTCGCGCCTGTCGGAGCCGGCCACAGAAGATGATTCCTTAGAGTCGGTAGCTTGAGCGTAAGTCTTTTTGGAGGAGGGATTTCTTGACGCCATTTAGATCCTTTGTAGAGCTTGGAAGTGAAGATATGAGAGGCAGAGTGGTCCCACTGGGCGTGCCAAAATCTGTAAACACAAAAAAATGCGATATTGTATATATTCACAATATCGGGTTACAGTGTGTGTGTAATTGAATGTGCGGGTACAAAATCTCTGTATAGTTCTATGATTCTTCACTGACGTGTTCTATTGAAGTGCCTCCGGGTTTCAAGTGGCGTAGCCTCCGAGATTCAAATAGAGTAGCCTCCGGGATTCAAATGACGTAACTTTTGGGATTCAAATGGCGTAGCTTTCCGGGATTCAAGGGCGTGATATTCAACTGGAACCGTCAAAATACTAAGTCTCTAACTGCTTCAAAATGCCTTCAATGCCTTCAAAAGCTCTCAAGTCTCCAATCTTCTCTAATGGGAAAATGAGGGGCTCTATTTATAGTGGAGTGTCAACCAACTTTCCTCAACAAACTCTTTAATTAATTAATTAATTAATTAAGGGAATGAACATTGTCGCAATCAAGTCCAGGTTCAAAACTCTATCATCTATTTCAAATTCAAATTAATTATAATTATTAAATTCAAATATAATAAAATTAATTTAAATTATAATTATAATTATAATTAAATTCAAACATAAATTGGGCTTGGACCATTAATTAATTCAATAACCCAACATCAATTTAATTGGACTAATCAACTTAATTTAATTATCATGGCCCAATCAATTAAATTGGTCCAATAATCCATCTCAAATTGAGCCCAATAATAATTAATCGGTCCATTTTTCGGGCTCAAACTTTCTGTGTCTACATTCGCAAAGTTTTATGTAACCTATCTATGTTGTTTAATGAGTTATAAAATTGTGGTCTTTGTCAAATGGTTTAGAATGCTTAAAAGAAAAAATTCTAACTCCAAAAACATTGTTTCTATTCTCTCAAAACTTCTACTAACACATTCCTAGAGTAATAACTTAAGTGCTCAACTATATTAATGTAAATGTATTTTTGTCTTGGGAGATTGATGTTACAACACTCCTAACACTCTCGAGAGATAGTGAATCAGATCAATTTTAAAATTGTGTTATATATGACTTGAATTTTTCTTGCTTTCGTACCATTATTACTTTGGGATTGTTTCTTAAAATTTAACTCCCTAATATTTTTATTTTAATTGCTATCCGACTTATTCAAAACCTACCATCTTAAAATTGATTAATTGAATAAGTCATTATGGATTCCACAAACATTGCAAGTGGTGGATAATTAATTATTGTTGGCATGCAAGAGTCAATCCTCAGTAACAGGTTTCATACTTCAAGATGTCACGTGGAATTCTTTCAAGCGCTTGTGTGGATCTTCACTTGCAAAGGACATGGAAACAAAGTAAAAGATTATAGTCTATATTTTAATTCAAATGTAGCATTAGCATCTAACTCAAGAAGAGCGCTAAGCTCTTTCAAAGTATGGCTTTGAACCATGAACTTTTCTTCTAAGTCAAAATTGGTAAAAAATGAAGAATAAGAATTTGGATCATATTTAATTTTTCTCGATTAGCCGACCGAGATATAGGCATAAATCAACAAAGATATTACAACAATAATGCAAACAAAACACAAGTATTCAAGATAAAATTTTATTTTAATTTCAAGAAAAAAAAAGCACAAAAATAAATTAGAAAAGCTCAACTACGGCGCCAAAATTTGATGAGCTATCATATGCTCCCTAATTAAAACCATAACGTAGAAGTGAGAGTAAAGATCGTTTCCATAATGCGTAACTAGTTTAACTTTTGTGAATATTAAAAGAATGGGATATTTGAAACATAATGAGAATTATATTAAAAATGAATAACACAAACACAAAAGACTGCATCTAATTTAAAAAAAAATCTCCTCGAAACTAACTATCACTAATGTCGTCAATAATTAATCTTATTCATTACTAAAATTAGAATAACTTGTAGCACAAATTATTAGTTAATATAGCAAATAATTATTTTGAATAAATAACTAGTAGGTCTCCCTACCTATTAAAATAAATCGAAAAGAATATTCAATATTCAATATTCAATGCATAATATTATATAACAACAATAAGTTTAGTAATCCTCCATCATAATCAATTTTGAGGTTTCAATTTACTAAACCAAGCTAAAAAAAAATAGTCATGTAGAGCTATTAACAAAACTTCAAGGAAAGAATCTCTAAAGTAAAGTAAAAATGAAATAGAAGTTTAAGATTTTAAAAGGCAAAATACAATGGTTTTTATACTAATTCTAGGCACAACAAACTACCAACTTTCTTCCATTTTTTCTCAATGCCACATAAAATATATATGGCTATGCATAATTTCTCTTTATTTGTTAGTTGTTACTTGGGATAGAAAATAAATAAATAATAAAAAGTCAAAGGAGAATTAAAATTAGGTAGAATGGACCAACATAAACATGCATATTGCAAGACTATAGAATTAGTAATCAAATTATTTTAGCTAATAAATCATCCTAGTTATTTATTCAACCCAAAATTTAGATAAGAACATTTAAAGAAAAATAACTAAAATATCAAACTAATAGAGCAAATTAATTCTTCAAATATATTTAAATTATATATATAACTTACCACCTAACCATATCGATGGGAAGTTTTAAAGATATTGAAATTTGTTTTACTTTCGCTTGCCATAAAAACCTGAAAAAGATGAGCAAGTCGGTGAATCATGAATTTTATATTTGAAGGTCACGAGTTTGATTCTTGTCAATATTCTTCTAGTCGAATATGTTGTACACAATCTGCTTAAGTAATATTTGTAAACTAGTACACATAAACATAATTTAACACAATAAGTATTTACTACATTTTTTTTAATCAAAGTGTAAAATAGCTGAAGGTCAAACTTAACCCAATCAACTTGGTAGTTATGAAGGTGAGCATCCAAAGTCGTAAAAACGTTTGAATAGGAGATTCCAACACCCCAAACGGGGCATAACACTTCATTTCCATTCAAAACTCGAAAGTCATCAGTCAATATTCAACGCGGAATGCATTGAACCCAACGGCGGCCATCTCTCTCTCTCTCATTCTCGTTAATCAATTCAATACCGTGCATCATCGCCGATTCATGTCCGCGTAGATCGGAAAGCTGATTCAATCTTCACGTATATCAGCCCTCCCGATTGCCCCTTCCTTCTTCGATTCTTGCTCAATCGGTAAGAATCCCCTATTCCTTTATCTCGCGCTGCCCCTGCGATTATTTTTTCTCTCTGCACTCACCCTAATCGTCAATCCCCAAGTTTCCGCTTCCCATACTTCTAGGATCAATCAAAAGCTGTTGCAGTGAAGAAATGATCAGTCATGAAATTATAGATAGGGGGA
>CM008339.1:26122303-26137929 GCA_002525835.2 Ipomoea batatas
TTTTACTTTTGCTTGCCATAAAAACTTGAAAAAGATGGGCAAGTTGGTGAATCATAAATTTTATATTTGAAGGTCACGAATTTGATTCTTGTCAGTACTCTTCTAGTCGAACATGTTGTGCACAATCTTTCTCATGTCGTACATGATCTTTCTAGTGCAGTTTATTTTTTCTGTGTAATTTTTAAATTATTACACACGCTTATCTATTATTTGTAAGCTATTACACATAAACATAATAATTTATCTAATAGACACAATAAGTATTTACTACATTTTTAAAAAAATAAAAGTGTAAAATAGCTGAAGGTCAAACTTAACCCAATCAACTTGGTAGTTAATTAGTTATGAAGGTGAGCATCCAAAGTCGTAAAAACGTTTGAATAGGAGATTCCAACACCCCAAACGGGGCATAACACTCCATTTCCATTCAAAACTCGAAAGTCATCAGTCAATATTCAACGCGGAATGCATTGAACCCAACGGCGGCCATCTCTCTCTCTCTCTCTTTCTCGTTAATCAATTCAATACCGTGCATCATCGCCGATTCATGTCCGCGTAGATCGGAAAGCTGATTCAATCTTCACGTATATCAGCCCTCCCGATTGCCCCTTCCTTCTTCGATTCTTGCTCAATCGGTAAGAATCCCCTATTCCTTTATCTCGCGCTGCCCCTGCGATTATTTTTTCTCTCTGCACTCGCCCTAATCGTCAATCCCCAAGTTTACGCTTCCCGTACTTCTAGGATCAATCAAAAGCTGTTGCAGTGAAGAAATGATCAGTCATGAAATTATAGATAGGGGGATTTATTTTTAGTTCTGTGTGAATTCTTGTTTTTAATTTTTTAATTTTTTTATTTATCAAGGGTACATGATTGTGGTAGTTATGGAGGATTTAACAATGTGGTGAAGGTGGCATTTTAGGGGTTCTCTTGTGTTATGATCCATTAGGTTTTGTAGGAATTTTTTTGTGTTTGGGAATTTTGTAGAGAAAAATGTCGTCTGCGGGTATTCTAGCTATTAGCACGGTTCGAGAAGAGCCTGTTGGATTTCCGTTGCCTGTACATATTGAGGAGCCTATTCTCATATACGTGGCTGTGCCGGGCTCCAAGATGCCATTGAGGGTTTTGGAGTCGGATTCAATTGGGTCTGTCAAGCTTCGCATCCAGACCTGTAAAGGGTTTGTGGTGAAAAATCAGAAATTGGTATGCGGAGGCCGGGTACTAGATCGGAGCAATTCCCTAGTTCGTGACTACGGGGTTACGGATGGCAATGTGCTGCATTTAGTACTCCGGCTTTCTGATCTCCAGGTCATCAATGTGATGACTTGTTGTGGAAAAGAATTCACCTTTCATGTGGAGAGGAGTAGGGATGTTGGGTATGTTAAGCGTCAGATACAAGAGAAAGGTGGGTTAGCTGATAGTGAGGAACAGGAAGTGTTCTGCAATGGTAAACAACTAGAAGATCACAGGCTCATACACAATATTTCCAAGAGCAGTGATGCTGTGATTCATCTGTTTGTTCAGAAGTCTGCAAAGATTAGGGCTAGACCCGTAGAGAAGAATTTTGAGTTGTCTGTTGTGGCACCACAGCCGGGTGGTGTGGTCAAAGAATCTACAAGAGTGAATGACACAGAGAATAAGCTTATTGTCCCTAGGAAGCCTCCTGATCGAGAAACGTTTTTGGAACCGTTCATTGTTAACCCAAAGATTGAATTGCCATCGGTGATTTATGATATGATTGATTCCACACGTGAAGGTTTGTACCAAGGAAATTACCCTATTAGGACGTCAGAAGGAACAGGTGGAGCATATTTTATGCTTGATGCATCAGGAAGTACATATATTTCAGTGTTTAAGCCAATTGATGAGGAGCCCATGGCCGTGAACAATCCACATGCATTGCCTGTGTCTTTTAGTGGTGAGGGCTTGAAGAAGGGGACAAGAGTTGGTGAAGGTGCATACAGGGAATGTGCTGCCTATGTTCTGGATCATCCAAAAAGTGGTAGGCGCTCATTTTCTGGCCAGGTAAATGGATTTGCAGGTGTTCCTCCTACCACTCTTGTCGAGTGCCTTCATAGCGGGTTCCATAATCCAGAAGGTGTAAATATTAAGCTTGGATCATTGCAAATGTTTATGGAGAATGATGGCAGCTGTGAGGATATGGGCCCTGGTACTTTCCCAGTGGAGGAGGTGCATAAAATTGCAGTGTTAGATATGAGGCTTGCAAATGCAGATAGGCATGCTGGAAATATATTGATGCGAAAACTTGAAGATGGGCAGACTCAGCTCATTCCCATTGATCATGGTTACTGCTTGCCTGAGAGTGTAAGTCTTTTTCCAGATAATTATAATTGCAATTGATTCAATTTTATAGTTCTTTAATTGGCAAAATTGCTTATTTTGTTTACATGTTAGAATTGTTGTGCAATGTTATTAATTATTATTGGTTTTGCTTTTTTACTTGTATCTGTTGAATAGCTTCTTAACAGACCTAAGTGACTGGACTTTAATATATACCTTTACTGATTGAAATATACCAAGTTTTCCACAACGGAACACTGATCTCACATCTTTACATTTCATTTTTTTTTTTCTAGATTGTCCATTTTCTTGTCTTTATTATTATTTTTTTTTAATTTGTTGCGTTTTTGGTTACAACTTTTGATGGATGTATGCACAAATTGTATTGGAGAGAGCTTCTCAGGATGAAGTCACTCCAGTGCTTCCTATACAGTTGTAGTATCTATCTAGATTCTGAATTTGTTTATATTTCCTTTGCTGCAGTTTGAAGATATTACATTTGACTGGCTTTACTGGCCACAAACACGCAAGCCATTCAGCTCTGAAACTCTGGATTACATAAAATCTCTTGATGCCGAGGAGGACATTGCCTTGCTGAAGCACTATGGATGGGAGTTGCCTCTGGAATGTGCCCGAACACTTTGCATATCTACTATGCTTCTGAAGAAAGGCGCAGAGAGGGGGCTGACACCATTTGCCATAGGCAACATCATGTGCAGAGAAACCTTGAACAAAGAATCTGGAATAGAGAAGATTGTTCAGAGAGCACTGGATTCGATGCTTCCTGATTCCAGTGAAACTGCATTCCTCGAGTCTGTCTCGCAGATAATGGACCAATATCTTGCTGAGATGGCCTTATAACGTTTCCAACTAAAAACTGTGGGTACGTATGTGTTTATGTACTGTACATTATTGGGGTGATTATTTGCTTATAACACTTGAAAATAGATTAAGAGATTACAAACCAAGTTGTTAGTAATCTCAAAAATCACTTTGTTAATTTGTTATGCTTTGCTCCTCCTTTCAGAATATTCGAAAGAATTTCAAATTTCTAAAGTTCCAATAATGTTTATGCTTTGTTTTGAAATTTAAAGTGCTGAGAAAACTGCACTCCTTTTGGCTTGGCTTGCTGCATTGTTCATGTTGTATGGTTTTTTATGGGCAAAACCTTCAGCGCAGATTCTGTAACAGTATTATGTGGCGACCCAAAACTCCCTGCAGGAAGGAAAATACTATGGGTGTGTTATTGTTTGGTTGATAATTTTTTAAAACATAGGTATAAGAGTTGATAAACTCTATAATTACGAAACTTATTTCTTAATTTAAATCAGGTATCATTTTATTAATCCGGTCTTATAATTATCATTTCTATCGCCTGCTCACTCATCGCTTTTTACTTCATTGACTTCCTCATTGCATTGTTTACTCATATAATCGTCACTCTTAAAATCAATTGCTTTCACTTTTTGTTTTTGTATTTTTAAAATCTTTATTTTGATTATAGTGTCATACATAACTGAATATCAATATTGTTAATTATTCTAATTCAAAATTTACTATCAAACATGCAAAATATTTTTACTAAAACTCATTCAAATTACTAAGTATTTGATCCTCATTCCGATTCTGATTTCAATGTTTGAATCAAATACACCCTATGTGTAGTGTGTACTCTCATTTTCCATTCTCAACTTTTATTCTTACACTCAAAATCTTAGAGTGTGTTTGGTTGGTGGGTTAGGCATAAGGTATGGATATCAAAGTGATTGTTATTGTTTGGTTGATAGGTTTTTAGAGTACTACTATGGGTTTGGAATATTCCATTAATTAGAAAATTCATACCCTAATGAAATAAGGGTTTAATTTCCCTTACTCCTTTCTTTCCCAATTATTAATAAACATTCCCATTTCACCACCCACATTAGAAGTAAAACCACCCACCATCTCTAGCTTTCCTACAAGTTGTTCTTTGATTGACTTTTCTATCAATTTCGTCTGTTGAAATTGGACGAGAATTGCTTATGTGAACTTATATTATGGGCTATGGCATTACGTATTGGAATCATCGAAGAGGACGAAATCAATGAAATAGATCTAATACGGAGTATTTAGTAAACTCTTTCAACACTTGTCGGGGAAAAAATTATAATTACTGCCTTTTATCTTATTTTTACTATTCATTGATCAAACTAAGATTTTTTTTAGTAGCATACTTTCTTTAACATTTACGTTCTTACAGGCCGCTTGGTTGGACGTAATTTCATTGTAATTGAATTGCAATTTGTTTCTTCCCTCAATTACGTTATTTGGTTGGAGGAAATTGAAATTTCACCGAATTACAATTGTTGAATTGCAATTCATGAGTATAACCCATGAATTGTAATTCGGTGTTTCATGGAAAGGAATACCGGGATGAAATGACAGATATGCCCTTAATTGTTGTTGTTATTATTATTATTATTATTACACAAGGACATTTTATTCTTTATATCACTTATTTTCTTCTCATTCCCAATAATTCTTTTTCCCTACCAAACAATGTAATTTGGATTTCTACTTTATTCCAAACTTATTATTTTCCCACCGAATTACAATTCATTTCCCCTCTAATTCCTTCCTTCCAACCAAACGCCCTGTTAAAATTTTAAAATTTGATTATATATACATGTTTAGGATCTAGTGTGAAGCCTTCTTCTGGTGCGAAAATGCGATGTGATAGGCTTCCCTAATGATCATTGACTCTCTTAAAATAAATTCTATATGAATTGTGCACTTGAAAGCTCAAAATCATGCACTTGAAGGTACAAATATGTGCACTTGAATGCAAAAAACATGCACTAGAATGCAAATAGATGTGTAATTGATGCAATTTATGGTACAAAAAGAGAGGTTATTCAACTTAAGTGTTATTAAAGCAACCTGATATCAGGAGGGCATTTTACGGCGTGGTTGTTAATGATGGGCATGGGGTTTTTTGTAGCTGCAATTAATGGTCACTTACAGTGCTTAGCTGATCCACATTTAGCAGAGGCCCTTGCAATTAAAGAAGCTTTATCATGGTGCAAGGACATAAATTTTGCAAGGATTTCTATTTTCTCGGATTGTCAGATTGTTTGCAATTTATTTAATGGTTCATTGCCAGATCATTCATATGCAGGATGTGTTATTAATGAGTGTAGAACTCTAAAACGACACTTTGAGGTGGTGTCTCTTCAGTTTATTCAGCGATCAGCGAATAAGTTAGCTCATGCATTAGCTCGGGCGACTCGTTCTCAGTTTGATTCTTCTAGTTGGTTTTCCTCTATTCCGTTATGTATTGATCATTTTTATTAATATAATGGTTCGTTGTTTTTCAAAAAAAAAGTAATAACCCATACAAATCGTTTGTAAATCTCATAAATTTCATTAGAAATTTAGTTTTATGTTATTGAAAAGAATACACAAGATATAACAAATACTGCCCAGAATTGAGTACTTGAAGGCAAAGAAACATGCACTGCAAGAAAAAAAATGGGTTCACTTGAATGCTAAGTATTTTAATTTTAATTTTTTTTTACACAATAGTAAGACACACATACACTTGTAGGCATTAAATTGAGCACTTGAAGGCATAAAGAGGATCACTAAAAGGCAAGGAAGAAAAAATGACACTAAAAGGGAAAATTCGAAGGAAATTAATTGTGCACTCTTAGAAAGGAAAACATGCATTTGAAGGCTACAAAACGTGCACTTGAAGGTTAAAAACAAATGTGTGACAGGTGGTGCTCCCCTAGCAACCCTACAACCATGAAACAACCCCCGCAACTCAGCCTGCTGCAGCAACAAAGAGAGCCCCTCTACATAGATAATAAACAAATAGGGCGAAAGGGGATCACCTTGTCTAATACCACAAGTGGGGGTAACTTGGCTAGCACTCTCTCCATTAACCAGAAAATTGTAAGAGACCGTGGTGACACACATCATAATCAGATTTACCAATTCAACTGCAAAGGCCAACGCCAACAACATTTTACGGAGGAAGGACCACTCCATACGGTCGTAAGCTTTGGCCATGTCTAACTTGAGGGCGCCCCATCCAACCCGCCCACCTTGTTTCCTGTTTAGATAATGGCCAACTTCCGTGACAATTAAAATATTGTCAGTGATCAATCAACCTATGAGGAATAAAAGCACTATGGGAGTCGGAAATTACATCTCCTAGCAGAGGCTTCATCCTATTGGCCACCATCTTAGCCATTATCTTGTAGACTACATTACATAGGGCAATGCTGCGAAGATTAGACACATCCTCTAGGCAATTCTTCTTTAGAATCAGTACTACATTAGTGTCATTGAGTCCATCCGGGAATGATCAACTGTTCAGACAGTTAACCACAAAAGACGAAATATCTCCTCATACCACATCCCAAAAATGCTGAAAGAACCTCGGATTCATCCCATTAGGCCCTGAGGCTTTGTCAAGAAATATAGAAAACAAAGCAGTCCTTACTTCCTCCACCTCGAAAAGCCTAAGAAGGGTGTCATTCTGGCTTTGTGAAAAACGAGGAACAATGGAAGCAATAAAAGAGTCCACAGAGGATGAAGTAACATTTGAAGCAAAAATATCATGATAGTAATTAAGCACACCAGATTTCAAGTCATCACCGTCCACCCACATACCAAACTCATTCTTTAATCTAGAGAGAGTATTCTTCTTTTTACGAGCAAAAGCATACTTGTGAAAGAACTTTGTATTGGCGTCAGCCCCTCTCTGCCAGTGTTACTTTGCTCTCTGCCTCCAAAAAGCATCCTCCTGAGCCTCCAGTCGACTCAACTCTGTCTCCATACGCTGGAACTCCGCAAGGGAAGTGGGGTCAGTGAGGCCTCTCAGACGCAATTGATCTCTACGTAAATTCTTTATCTTCTCTCCAAATTTATGAAAATGGTCACCACCCCAAGAGTGCAACCTGTCCCCACAAAACTGCAGACAATCAAGCAAGCCCCTCGCCCTACCAACTTGCCACGCATCTTCCACCTGCCTTCTGCAACCCTCGTCTAACAACCAAGCAATCTCAAACCTGAAGGCCCTGGTGCACCACAATGCCCTACCCGAACCTCCCTAACTCCGAAAAAGAAGTCTGAAAAAGAAGTTTTTTCAGGCTTAAGTTTTTGTTTTTATTTAATCTTATTATTTAATTTCTCATAAGATTTAATTAGATAGAACTAGTCTTGTTTTTCTGCCCGTCAACAACCAAGCGAAAGAAGAGATCTGAAAGCTTTGACGAGTGATTTACGGTGAAGAAATACGGAGGAAGCCGTTGAGCCTTAGCCGTATGAATTGAGGGCAGATTCAAGGCGTTTGGAGGGGGAATCTCATCACCATCCTTGCACCGAAGGATTTTCGCACATCAGAAAATCCAATCGACGACAGCAACTCCGGGTTCGGCATTCGCCGTTTCTGGTGTTCAGCGGTGGTCTACGGTTCGGCAGTTCGACGCAAATTATTTGGCTTTGGTGGACGGGTTCTTGGCAGTAATTAAATCGTTGGTGACAGTTTCATCTCAGTAGCAAGGCATTTTCTGGGCGGCGGCATTGGCTCTGGTGCGAAGGCATTTCCTAGGCAGCAGCTAGCTTGTTTATTGGCATAAAACAGTCTTCCTTTTCTTTCAATTATTTACTATTGCCAATATTAAGAGATTTGCCAAGTTTTTACCATTTCAATGCATTCCGTGAATGTGAATTGATAATTACCGTAGTTAGTGTCTTGATTACAATGCTAATTATAGTGCTTAATGCTAAAGGATTTGTTAATCGTGACTCTTTTATTATAATGTTTTGCAGAAATTTATTATTTAGAGACATGATTAATTTACCATGAACATTGTGTAATAATTGTTTAATTTTACCAATTGAATTAAGTTTTACCCTTTGATCTTATTTTATTAATTGATTGTGTTATTGGGTGATCAACTTTAACATAATTGAACTGAATTTAGGGAATTTCTAGGGTAGAAATCATGCATACTAATTTCATGCTTCTAAGGGTAAACGAGTAGATAATTTGATTGTCTTAACAGATTGTCTAGTTGGTTCTAAACCGGGTATTCCATAGTTCTTCTTGACTTAATGGGTTCTAACTATTCGAATAAGTATTTGAGTACATGAACAGTTAGAATACGTAACTTACTCTGGACGCCATACGAAGTTGTCATTTAACCGTTAGAACGAACCCTTAATTGATTGCCATGGATAAACTAATCTGCAGAATTAGTAATGGTTATTGATTCATGTCCCTAGAGCTTTATTTCTCCTGTTAGCGGCTGATTTATTTGCAATCTTGTTTTCTTAGTTTTAATTGCTTATTTCTTTTATTGTTTTCATACGTAGCATTTGGTTTAGTTTTCACTATTGAAATTGCACTTATTTTGAGCACTTTAATTATTAAGTCAATTATTTTTAAGTCCAATCTTTAAATTTCATTGTATTAATTCCATGTGGGTTTGGCCCTTACTTTTGCACACTATTACTACAGTGATTCGTGCACTTGCAAGGATAATTAAATTGTCCATCACAGTACAAGAAATGTGATAGCACTCCCACTTACCATTTTATACACATGAATCATCACCGTTTTACAACACAGCCAAACAATTTGACTACCTCGACAAATAAGATGTTTCAAATTCTAAATTTGATATATGATATCGTCTCTTTGTAGATGATAGGATCGCCACTAGGTCCATTATCTCCAATTTGAAAGACACTCTCTGTCATGAAGACAAATATGTCTAATGCACGAATATGTCTAACACTTCTCCGAAGATGAGGCATAACTTTTGGTTCATATTGCACAAATTTCTGAATCTGATTAGGCTAGGAAAGTTTCTCAACAAACTCTTCATCAAACTATATCTTCCTATGTTTTATAAGATCTTGTTTCCAATTTGTCTGTTTTAGGCTGTTGATATAAGCTGTGTAATCCCAAATATTAATATACTGAGATTTCACATATCTCATATGGAGTCTTAAGAACAAACTTAGATGGAACTCCCCTTAGGATCTAAAATCCATTTTATCAAATAGACCACATACATTCATCAATATGTATTAAATGCTCATTTATATTATCATCAACCATATTTAAACAATAAATATCATTTAACGGTGTTTAAGTGCCATCACATTTATTATTGAAATAAATGTAATAAACATTATTGCGAAAAGAAAAATTCATAATTATTCTCAAATGGAATGAAAATAATGTCTTTAAATACTAGTAACACATAAATAGCCTTTTTAAAAATATGATTAAATGAAAACTGAATAGATAAAGGTCCAACAACTAATGTAGCAACTCTTGCTCCATTTACCATCCTTAGAGCAATCTCATCTTCAGTTAACTCTCTACTTTTTCTCAGATCCTACAACGATACACAAACATGTGAAGTTGCTCATGAGTCTATTATCTAAGAATTATTATTTAGACCAATTGAAAAACTAGTCTAATTAATGAGCGTAATAAACATACCTTATGAAAGTTTGTCATTATCTTTGACCTTCAAAGACTTTAGGTACTGTGTACAATTCTTTTTCCGATGCCCTTCTTTGTTGCAATGGAAATACTTTCCTTTACTTACAACTTTCTATTTTGTTTTGGTCACTCCCCCAGTTAGTTTCTCTTTAGAAACCTTCTTGTTCTTTCTCTTCTTCTTTGACCTGGAAGAGGCCAAAAGAACTGTAGTTGAGTGCATATCATTAATTGTAGCATGAGAAGTTCACAACATATTCTGCAGATCATATTTGGAACAATGAAGCTTGTTCATGTGAAAATTCATATTTAGGACATGATTTCCTGATTTCCTACATTTTCTCTTTCTTGTAGTTTTGTCCGAAATAAGGCCTTGGTAACCTTATAACGTGCAATCCTATTGTGTTCACCGTACAACTCTTGAAGGTGATTGGCCATAGATTTTGTGTCAGACATCTTTTCATGCTGACGTTGCAACTCATTGGTCATAGAGGCGTGGATATAACTCTTAGCCCTCAGATCATCGTCCTTCCACTTATCAAACGCTACAATCTCGGTATTTTGAACAACAAGCTGATCAACATTAGCATCATCTGGTATGATACCAATCAATGGAAGATCTTGGATCAAAACATAACCGATCTTTTCTAGATTGAGAGTGATTCTCAAATTTTAGAGTAAATCAATGAAATTTAGTCTAGTAAATTTGTTTTCTCCGAATATTTTTGACAAAGAATTTAAAGCCATTTCAGAATTAACTACAGAAAATAACATGAATTATTAGACACAATTTTTTATTAAACTATTCGATTTTTAAATATATAATCAAATAGTGCCTCCCACTAAATTTTTTGAATCCTGCACTCCCCAAGCAAGAAACGAAAATCCCGTTGGAAGATTTCTAATGGGTAATCGAGGTCTTACAAATTTATCTCATTCCTCACCTTAAGAGACATCTTGGAATTTAAAAATTTTGTAAGTGGCCAAGTCTTGCCAATACATCTCATGTATGATTCGATTTTATTAAACTTGGGCTCAATGGCCCATTGAACCTCACCTTATGGGGCATCTTAGCCCAATGGACCCAGTTAAGTCAAACCCACTATCCTGGTAACAAGTAGAGTTGAACTTTGACTTTTCTCATCTTTAGAAGTTTCTTGAAAAGCAAAGTTTCTAAGTGCTACCACATTACATGTTTAAAATAAGAAAATCAAAAGATTTTAAACTAACATATTGCCCCTATGTTGGCATAGCCAACACTGTGCTAGGAAAAATATTAGATTTCTTACGATGATGGAGAGACATGATTAGGTAATCTCAACTCTTGAGGCCTAACCATTTACAACTTAATATTTAATATAGAGAAGATTTTAAGAATTATTAAGTTTCACTTATGCAACATTTTCACATATATCACATATATATAAAGTGCATGAAAAGTAAACTCGGTATCAGTCATGGACTTCTAAATGGTCAAAATTGAGCCAGCTAATTTTGACCTTGCACAGTGAATAGTGAAAAATTAAAATCCTATGATTCCTATCTATTACATGCAAACTTTTACAATACATAGACTTCGGGTTTTCAACTCGTGAAATCTTTGGGGTCTTTGTACATACATTTCCTATCTACCGGAAATGGGGTACATATTTTGGGAAGGCATTTACATTACAATAATAGATAAGAGGCACACATGCCCCAATTAATCACCAAAAACGGTACAAAATCCAAAATAAATCACATTCATTCAAGGGGTACTAAGTCCATGACCAAACCGACATGCTAGGCAATATAAACATATTATAAAATAATTAATTCATTAATTTGTGGCTTTAGAAGATATAATCCAATTATACCAAAACTTTGGTCAATCAAAATAAACTTTACATGGAAACAAATTTCCATATAACAAATCAAAACATTCCATTAATTAATTAATTTCATACCAAAAACAAATTCGTATGTTAATTAATTACTATTATAATATTATTTAAGATTAAAAACTTTAATTCAAAATATTATAATCATGGAAACTTACCTAAATAGCATTAAATTATCACATAAAAAATCACTATTTAAGGAGAAAAATAAATATTTTAAGATTATAAAAATATAATTATTACTACGATAAATATCATATTTTAAATGATAACAATAATATATTATCATCTAACCTTCTAAAATATTAATATTTTCAAATATGAAAATAATCATTATGATAATAATTAATACTACTAAAAATATCTCATATTTAATTAGTAGTAATTAATTTCCAATTACCAATATAGAAAATTTTCAAAATATGATAACAATTACTATCACAAAAAATATCTAATATTTTATATGGTAATAACATTATAATTATCATATATTATATTTTTCAAATATAATATAACCATAATTATCAAATAATTAAATTGGTAATATTAATATTTGACAAATCTACGACATTCACCGCGTCAACATTGTTGCCAACCATTCGCCTTTAGCTGAAAAGTCAACCAACGGCGAACTACTGGAACAGCCAAACGTCGACGGCTGACCTTCTCCGATTTTTCGGTGCGAGCCAACTCGAACATCCGGCAGCATAACCAGCGACGACCAGTCCATAAACAATTGGTCGCATCTTCCTCAAAAAACTATCGAGTACCGACTATTGCATCTCAAGCCAAAACCAACCTACAGCCGCGCCATGAGCCAAAACTTGCTGCTAGAGTTATCGATAATGAACAATTCATCGCCTTCTCTAGGAGCAACAATGGCGACCCGTTCGAACAACCATCCGACCTGACATCTTCAAGTCAACCTTCTTCTCCGGCTCACCTTGTGCGGATCGATCATTGATTAAAAACGAGAAGACGAACGGATATGAGGAAGACGAGCTAAGATGGTAACGATAACATAGAAGTGACAAGAGAAGACAATTGTAAAAACGCAAAAAAAAATAAAAATCGTAGGGAATATCACGTTGAAAAATACTCCTTTTTCATTTTATTTAATTATTAAATATATCTCGTATCTTTAATAAAACAAAAATAATATAATAATCACATCATTATATTATTTAATTAACCCAAGATTATATATCAAAAAATTAAAAAGCCACAAATTAATATAAACATAAAATAATAGAAAAACATTGCTCTGATACTACTGTTAGAAAATTTCATAGAAGTGCATCGGAAGCATCAATCGATTTTTCTAAGATTCTATGTTAAACAGAGGGTTTGAATGTTTTGTTCTTGATGCCTGCTTTGAAAGATACAAATCCTAAACCGTCCAACTGTACGGCCTCTAATCTGTCCATCGGCTGGGCACGCGAGAACTTTTAGAGATTTTCACGTAAAAAAACTCTTTCTCATTTTTGTCAAATCTATCTTTTTCCTTTCTCCCATTAAGAAATTAGTAGACTTATTTATATAGTCTGGTTTGAGCCCAAAGGTGCTAGCCTTTAAAAATCCAAAACTATCCAATATTGAATTAAATCATTAATAAGCTATTAATGCATTAATTCAATATTGATAACTCCTTATCGATTTCTTTTAAAGTTCTCAGCATTTCCATAAATCATTAAGGTGTGACTTTCTAGGTTACAAATATCATGCAACATTTCTACACACAACACTTGTTCCTAACTAGGTAAATGTCATGGTCAAACTTTGTCAAACTCATAAACTTGGTTAATATTCAATATTCTTAACCTTAAGTACAACTTCATTATACTCTGGCCAAAGATTCTTGTTGTAAGATTATTGAATAGACTAGAACATCCTTATTAACTCAAGGCAGTGAATTCTCTATTGAACGCCCACATGTCTCCGTACAATACTGAACTAAGCCACCAAGTACACTTATAGTCCACCTAAGGAACAAAAGACGCATACTCACAAAAAGTAGTCCACCATAAGTTTGAGACAACCATATCGTCTCAAGTCAAAGGACTATTATATATTTGTAACATACAACTTACCGATAACACGAAGGTAAATACCATGTTGTACATTGTTCAATGACTTGTTCTTTAACAATCATCTACATGTCCACTCTCCGTATCTCATATGGAATGGCACGAAACTCACCATAAGAAGGATAATGTGCTAGCCTTATTTAGAATTCTAATGCCCAATTAGAATTTCTATGACTAGAAACATTTTTACAATACTTCATTTATTAATTCTTCGTCACTCATATTCTTAATTCTTAAGAATGAAGAATTAAGAAGATTGTACAGAATGACATCAAATATTAAATAAGCCGAAATAAAATAAATAAAAATATTTATTTATTATATTTATTTAATAAGAAATCAATGCCCAAAACAATAAATGTTAGCTCCTATGGCATACATGTCTAACACCTTTCACATCATGGATTATTAAAGATCCCTTCCATGCAAACTTGATAGCACCTAGTGTAAAGCAATTCAATGAGCCCAAGGTCCTGAAAGAACACCTCATGGCTTATTAGGTTTCCATGATGCTAATGGAGCCAGTGGGCCACAAATGTAGTCATGTTTAAGGCCTTCGTCTTGACCCTAGGTAACTTAGCTAAACACTAGTTCACGGGCTTAGTCGGGGGTTGATCGACTTCTTTTATGATCTCATGGTTAAGTTTACTACACATTTCATGTGAGGAAGGAAGGCTAAGAAACATTTCACTTACCTAACTACTATCAAACAAAAAGGTTGACGAAACTCTAACTGATTTCATAGCCTAGTGGTGAATAAAAGCGACAGATGTAGAGGGGACGGACTATAAGTCCACCATTACTATGTCCATTGAGGCATTAAGGGTAGGAGACTTATACATAAGTCTCAAGAGACCAATTATGTAACCATGATGACTAAGGTTGATGATATGCCAAAACTGAGTAGGAAAACCTAACCAAAAGGTGAGACGATGAAGTGTCAACCAAAAAACCTTGGATATAGGAACCCGTGAAACTAAATAAACAAGTGTCAGTACAACCCTTGGAAAGGCATCCAGAGTGGAGGAGGAGGGCGTTGAGGGTATGGTGATAAGCATATTTTATACCATGATTTTAATAAGATTTTATAGGTTCATTGTATTATTTATATTTTATATTTAATTATATTTAGTATATTAAGTTATATTAGGATTAGAGTACTTAGTTAATTAAATTTAGGTATTATTAAGCTTATTAGTTATATTAGTTTTAATAAATGAATTAGTGTGGGTCCCACTTAATTTAATAATCCAGCTTCTAGCCTATATCCCGTAGTTGAGTGAACAGTCAAGGGAGCAGAAGGGCAGGAAGGGTTGAGTATCCGGTGACTTGAGACGTCTATACGAGGTAAGAGCAAGCTGACTTTGTTTGATGATTTTTAAGAGTAATATCTGAAGGGGTATGTTGTTTAGAAATTGATGGGAGGTTATAGATATTTAAACTCAATGATGTCTACTTTCAAGATGATTTGTGCTTTCCTTATAATGTTTGTTCATATTATTTGCTTTATTAAATTCTATGTTATTATAGTAGAACAAGAAGAAATAGAAAATGAAATAAAAATATTAAGAGAAAGAACAAAGGAACCAAGAAAAGAATGGATAATACTTGAAGGAAGATGGAGAAAAAGAGTATATAAAAATGAATAAGATAGACTTAAGTGATAAAATAGATCAAATATGGAATGAAATAATAATAAAAGAACAACTTGAAAATATATTAAAATTATTAACTGAAATTAAAGAAAATCAAAGCAAAATACAAGAATTAAATATACAAGAAATTGTAAAAGAAGAATTGACTAAATTATGGAATATATCAGAAGTTCCAACTTTTAAAATGATATTAGAAAAT
>CM008339.1:26151590-26164814 GCA_002525835.2 Ipomoea batatas
ACCCCTGTGTACCGGGTTTCCGGGTTCTGACTTCTGACTACTGACTTCTGACTTCTGACTGTGGGTTTGACTTGGTATGATGGTTGGTATGAGGGTTTGGAGGTTGGAGTTGGGATTCCTATCTTGGTTGATGTATTCGTGAGTTCCTTGTGTTTATTCGGTTGATATCTCGTTATTCTTGGTTATGGTTGGTTGGATTCTTTATGGTTGTTGTTCAGTTGGTATCTGGTTATGGATTCGTTGTATTGTACTCTCGTTATTGGATATTGGGTTTGTTTGGATGAGTCTCGGTTTCTGATTCGTTCAGTTTATTGTTGTTGAGTACCCGATTTGAACTAATGAACAGTTTGTTGGTGTTTATATTCTATATGGGTGCGTAAACCTATTTACAAACTTATGTATATCTATACTTCCTTGCGGGTGTGAATGGTGGTTGCTTAGCAGTCTTTTGCTAATGGTTCTTTGTGTGTTTTTCAAGGTTGCTATAAAGTCTAAGCGTGAGCGCGATAGAGATATACCCGTACGAGGAGGCTTAGATTAGTTGTTATGTTTTAGACTTATGCTTTGGGCCTGTGCGCCGCTATGAGATTTTACATACTCTCCTTTGGTTCTTGATGTTTGGATATTATTGGAGGATTATGGTTATACAGTTGGTGCAGTTTTAGTTAGCCTGTGCATCTAGGTTGTGTTTATCTTTCCTAGATGTGGCATGATGCCCCTTAAGTTTAAATTCGCTTCCGCTATGTATGTTGTTGGTTGAGATAGACAGCTGTTGTGTTGAGTTTTTATCTATCTCAGCTTGTGTAAAGTTGGGGTGTCACAGTTTGGGTATAGGAGAGATACCTAAGCGTGGCGGTAACACCCAGTTTTCTGTTGGTTAAATGCTTCCGCAATGTATTGTATTATTAGGGATTTTGTAATAAATCCAAGAGGTTAAAATTGGGGTGTTACAAATTGGTATCAGAGCGTAAGGTTATAAGATCTTGGAGATAGATCAGAACTTTAGGTTGTGAGATCTTTGCCATGGGCAATAGAGTTTGGTAAGCTCTGTTACATAGTGGAGATCAGAGCTTAGGATTTGGGATCCTTGTTATTGATAATAGAATTGGTGAAGCTCTGTTACAAAGTGGAATCTATCACAGCTTAAGGTTATAAGTTCTTGGAAACAGAGTTTGGTACGCTCTGTTATAAGTTCGTATTAAGGCGGTTCGAATCTTTGGAGGTTAGATTGGAGCCTAGGCTGTGAAATCTTTGTAAGATGTGACATCTTTGTTATAAGCTTAGGATTCGAGATCATTGTTATCGATGATAGAGTTTGGTACGCCCTGTTACAAGTGAGCTCATGTTCACTAAAATTATTATTTATCCCATATATATGTATACTGATTATGATATGATATGATATCAAAATTATGTGTTTTGCAAAATTATGTGCATTATGATGTCCATGTGATCACCAGTGCATTGCATAATATGTGTATGATTCTCGAATTATCGAGAATTGTTTGTTACGGGTCAAACCCGTGTGATGTGTATATGCTTGGCTTGGAATTTTGGTGTTATGTACGTATATGTACTAAGAATGATATATTCTTATGGAATGAATTATTGTGGAGAAAAATGTGTTTTGAGAAATTATATATTTTTTTGAAGAAGATATTTATCATGAGGAAATGATGTATTTTGGAAATTATATGTACATATTTAGTCTTGGAGGATAAGAATACTTGCTGCCGGGGTGAGCCGGAAATCTCACAAAACTTTTTTTGGAAAATATATGAGAATCTTGGGCTGCGGTCCAGATTATTATGAGCACTAGAGCTGCGGTTCTATTTGCTATTGAGATGAGAATCTAGGGCTGCGGTCCTATTGATGGAGTATTGTGTTTTTATTGGTATCTAATCCTCCTTGACAAATATGTTATTTTGTAAAATGATATCTCCACATGTATTTTGGGAAAATATTTTATGAAGGTTATGAGACGAATGATATATATATATACGATGTTGGAAAGAATATGATTGTTGAAAATCATAAAACCCAAGCCCATATTTTACGGGGTGAAATGGAACTTACTTAGCTTATGCTAATTTTGGGATATACACCCCTTTGTCTTTGTGTTTAAATGATTTGTGAAAATGTGAGTACATGCCTTACGAAATTATTTGATGAGAATACAGATTGTTTGTTCTTGTGCTTGTTAGTGAGATTATTAGATTTATAGAGATCGTGATAAATAATGGAATTATGAGGTTGAAGAGATTTGGTGATGAAATTATTGGTATATGGATTATGAAAAGGAAAATATTGGTATATGAATATTATGAATATGAAGGTTATGGACATAATATATGACATTGAATAAGTAATTTTGAGTTATAGATGTAAGATATGATATTTTGAAGGATATAGTTATTTATATATTTTGTCCCGAAGAGTGGTGATACTTGGAGGTTTTGAACTACCCTTTATGACTATTATTATTATGATTATGATTATGATGATGAGAGTTGAGATCCCTCTATTTGGTTTTGACCACCGGTTCGTGGATTCGTCCGGTTGGTTCGGTATTGGTTTGGGAGTTGAAACTTTCCATTTGGATCCATTCCCCCTTAATATTTTGCATATATAATAACTATTTGTGGATATGTGAAAAGTTTAGTCAATTATTTGAAGAATTATCTTTGGTGGTTATTGTGAGAGTTGGATACTCTCTATCTGGTGGTTATTTTGAGAGATTGAGATTATCTTTTGGATGTTTATCTGAGATAATGGAATTATCTTTTGGATGTTTATTTTGAGATAATGGAATTATCCTTTGGATGTTTTGAGATAGTGGAATTACCTATTTGATAATTATTTTGAGATATTGGAGTTATTCCTTTGGTATTTATTTTGAGAGTTGGAAATCTCTCTATTGGTGAATAAGTTTTGGTTTAAAGTAATTTTTAGTAGTGATGATATTATGATATGTATTGAGGAAATTGTTATATGGAAATATTGATATAAAGATTGTGTATAGTGAATCTTGAGGAAATAGTTGATTATGAAATAGGCAATGACCTTATCTCTTGGAAAATTTATAGATATTTTTGGTATGCATTTTTGTACATATTTGAATGTGTAAGATTTCCCCCAAGATATACTTCTAATGGATTAAAGGTGATTTATACCAATGAGATTTTCTTTCAAAAAAAAAAATACCAATGAGATTAAAAATGCCGTGTTAAGGGGTTGAAATTTATTATGTGGAAATTTATGTGCTCCAAAGTAATATCAAAAGCTATTCGAACCTGGGGAAGCTTAGGGTATGAGATGTTGGAAATAAGAAAGTATTAGAACCTAAGTTGATAATTTTGGAGATAAGAATTAAGTGATGAGATACTTTGAATCCATGGATAACAAGAAGGAAGTTTCGGGGACGAAACTATTTTAAGGGGGAATACTGTAACCCCTCGTCTTTTCCGATAAGTTTACGGGTTCGAAAAATATTTTTAGGCTATGACATTTATGAGATGATCTCTCGGTACTTCAGAAGGATCTTTTTTTGAGAGAGACTAGTTGTTAATAAGCTGCGATCTACGTACCGGTCATGAACCGAAAAATTTTTAAGGACGTATATACAGTTCGAATTTCCCTAGGAAATGGATTATTAACCACGATACGATCAAACGTGAACTCCCGTGTAACACCCCGTAAATTCGTTCAAGCCTTTCGATCGATAATTAATTCCTTGGGCAATTTATTTATTTTTAATTGGGCTAGTTCTTTCAATTTAATATATATATACATATATATATATTTCTTGAGCCTAATTTAATTATTCTAATCAAGAGCCCAATTCTTGAATTTATTCTTGTAAGGGATATTATTCAATTTGGATCATTACAATTCTTGTAATTAAAATATTCCTACATAGCCCAATTTCATAATATATATAAGTATAATGTCTTTAAGACATCTTATGGGCTTATTTATTCTAATATATGTATTTAATTGTAAGGGATGAATTCATTAGCCCAACTTATTAATCTTGTATATATATTTATTTCTTGTAAGTAATATAATATATGTAACTTAAGCCCATTCCATATTTAAGTCTTTCACCCTAATACATTATATGTATTCTAGTATATATATTGAAGATTAAAAATCCCTAAAGGTTTTCACTCTCTCTCTACCCTACACTCATTCTCACGCCATTTTCATCACTAAAATTCTCCAAATTTGATCTTCATTTTCCCTACAAGTTTTCAA
Organism: Ipomoea batatas; assembly: GCA_002525835.2. Classification (NCBI taxonomy): domain Eukaryota; kingdom Viridiplantae; phylum Streptophyta; class Magnoliopsida; order Solanales; family Convolvulaceae; genus Ipomoea; species Ipomoea batatas. The sequence continues at coordinate 26,155,848 of CM008339.1, forward strand.
GTCAAGATTGCTCCTTTAAGCTTGTTTAGGATTGGGTAAGTGCATCTAGCTAAGAATCTACCTTGCATTTTATGGTTTTGCTAGTCTTTTTGCATATTCTTATGTGTGTTCTTTTGGGGTTCTTTGGGTAAAAGATGATCAAGAAGGTGGTGGGGCTTTGTGAGCTTGCTTGAGGCTTGGCTAGGTGGAAGAAAGCTCCTTGAGGTAACCACTATGTCCATCAAATCTATTTTCTACACTCCTATTCTATATGATATTCTTGGTGTTAGAAATCCTGAAATTTCTTGGTGTTTAGCCCTATTCTTGGTTGTATTTTTGTTGGAAATTTCTTGATCTTGTGTATTGATCTTGGCCTATTGTTGTTGTGATCAATTGCTAGTTGGATTTCCATATTTTTTGGCCTCTAAATAGATGAAATGTTGGTGTATTTGGGTCTGATTATTGCTCTCTGGAATGTTTTATTCGTGTCTGTGCGTTGATATGGATTCTAGGAGGGTGAGATGACCTTGCGGAGGACCAAGGCGGTATAATGTAACCCGCCAAGGTGATCCGCAAGGCCGAGGCGGTGAGGATGGACGGTGCTGGGTGGTCCGCCGAAGGGATCCGTCCCCTTCGTGCGGAGGAGGCAGGCGGAGGTCCGTGCTCCGCTGCTGTGTTCCGCAAGGTCTCTGGAAGTTGAATTCTAGAGACTGATTTTGGTTGTTGTTGTCTGTTTGTTTCCCCTTTGTTCTGAATATTGTTGGAATGTTTTGTTGGGTATTTATACCATTTCTTGGAGTATTTATTCATGTCCTTGGTTTCTCTTTTTGTACTCTTGGTTTATTAATTCCTTGAATTCATTACCTGGGAGTTGGTTTGTGTTCATAGTTGAGATGAACACTTTGTTTGGTTGTTTTGAGTTGAGTTTGGAGTATGAGTATGTGGTGGTGGTTTGTTGGTATCTTTTGGAGGTTGTTGGGTGGTTTGACTGTGCTACTATTGACTATTGACTTCTGACTTTGGACTTCGGTCCCTGTGATTGGGTTGATTACCCCTGTGATTGGACTTAGGTCCCTGTGATTGGACTTCGGTCCCTGTGATTGGACTACGGTCCCTGTGATTGGACTTCGGTCCCTGTGATTGGGCTCATCACCCCTGTGTACCAGTTATCTGGATTCTGACTTTTGACTTCTGACTTCTGACTGTGGGTTTGACTTGGTGTGGTGGTTGGTATGAGGGTTTGGAGGTTGGAGTTGGGATTCTTTCTTGGTTTGCTTGCTTATGAGTCCTTGTGCTTACTCGGTTGATATCTCGTTGTTCTTGGTTATGGTTGGTTGTTTCTTATGGTTGTTGTTCAGTTGGTATTGTGTTTATGGTTCGTTGTTGTCTTATGCTTTCGTTGTGGATATTGGCTTTATTTGGATGAGTCTTGGTTTATGATTCGTTCAGCTTATTGTTGTTGAGTATCTGTTTTGAACTATTGAACAGTTTGTTGGTGTTTATATTCTATATGGGTGTGTAAACCTATTTACAAGCTTATGTATATCTATACTTCCTTGCGGGTGTGAATGGTGGTTGCTTAGCAGTCTTTTGCTAATGGTTCTTTGCGTGTTTTCCAGGTATGGAGTAAGTCTGAGCGCGAGCGCGTTAGAGCTTATCTTATGAGGATGCTTAGACTTAGTTTATGTTCTTTAGACTTTGGTTTTCGGGCCTGTGTGCCGCTTGAGATTTTATATACTCTTGACTACTGTTTGAATGTTGTTGAACATGACTTGAGGATTTTCATCGTTTATGACAGTGCAGTTACTTTATTTTGGTTAGCCTGTGCATCTAGGTTGTGCTATCTTTCCTAGATGTGGCATGATGCCCCTTAAGTTTTAAAATTCGCTTCCGCTATGTTATGTTTTAGTTGAGATAGGCAGCTGTTGTGTTGAGATTTATCTATCTCAGCTTGAGAAAGGTTGGGGTGTCACATCCCTACTCAGTTCAGTGAGAATTTATACGGACTGTAAGAGTGAAATTGTTACAGACCTCCGTACCTGTATTTCGCGGAATATCGAAAAATTCCCGATTTTAGTGGTTAATTACGGGATTATTTTTGGAATAATTTTGGTATTAAAATTTTCCTGAATTAATTTATATATATTCTTCCAAACTTTTATCTGATTTACTCCCTAACTGGCAAAGGAGTCTTGCTCTACAAGGCACACCATGGGGTTGTAACAAGTGGCACCATTATTTACCACATGGTAATGAATAATTAATTAAATAGGAAGAGTGTGGGATAAGTTAAGCAATGTTCACACTCAAAGTCTTCCTCTCTCTCTCTCTCCCACACCCATTTTCGAAAATTAGAGAAGGAAAAAGAAGAGAAAAAAATGTCATCTTCCTCTTGGATTCAAGAACGCCATAGCTATTTTCTTCAACACAAGTGCTTCCATAATAGGTAAGACTTTGGTTTTATTCGGTTAATATGGCTAGAATCCTTCCTAGAACTTGAGTTTAAGCTAAGGATTCATGAAAATGTGGTTATTATGGTGATTTTGTTTAGGATCTTCGGTGAAAGGTTTGAAGGAGTAGATCACCATCTTTCTACGGTTTAAAAAGATCTACTTGGGAGGTAAGGAATCCCTTAAGTTGGTTTAATCACTTGAAGGTGAACAAATGCTATTAAATTATGAAACTAGGAATTTTATGTGAAAATCATGTGTTAAGTTTGTGGATCTACAAGTTGGCTCAAAGGACTACACTTGGAATTTTTTGTAACTTTTGTATACATGTTCACGACTAATTTATGCATGTATATGTTGGGTCTACGTTCATATAAGCTTATACTTGTGAAAATGGTGGAAGATCGGGTCGTTACAACCCCGTTCTTGTGAGCCGTGGCCCGGAAGTTATTGAGATGCTTGACCTGCGGGAAGGCTAGGAATGCCACGGCCCGAGGTTTGTATGATCAAATTCATACTGCAGAGCGAAGTCTATTCGCTGAGAAGAGAGAAAGTTATTGAAATGTTTTTGTATGATCAATTTATACTGCAGAGCGAAGTCTATTCGCTGAGAAGAGAAGGAGTTGTGAAATTTTTGAGATGTTTGACTTCTTGGGAGGCTTGTGAGTCGGGGCCCGGAAGTTATTGAGATGCTTGACCTACGGGAGGCATGAGTGCCGCCGTCCGAGGTTCTTGAAAATATTCTGAAAACACTATACACTTATTCAAGTGAGAAACTAAGAAAATTTTACTAACTAATAGAAAAGCCTAGTTACTCCGTAACTAGGTCGCAAAATAAAATGTCACGAGTTTTTGATCAGTAAAGTGTGTTGTTGAACCCTCTATTTTTGTTGAGTTAAAATGATGGAAATTCTCGAAAATGAAAAGTATTACATGTTGATGCAAATAATATGCTCTACTATACTTTCCTTTGTGGATAATCTGGTTGCAGGTAGATTGCAACTTATGGATAAAGCTTACAGCTTTCATTATTAATACTTGTTTTTCGAAACCTTTGTTTACTTTTGAGTGACAATGGATTTCCTTACTTAGCCGTCGCGCTAACTACACTTCATTGTGTCCTTTATTAGATGCAGTCTAGCGTGGGCCCCTGTGGCCGATGAGCTCTGAATAAGATGGGAATCGAGGTTGAAGACTACTCTATCCTAGAATAGACACCCTGGGAGGATTAGTTCCCTATGTACACTTTTGAATGTTGATGTGGTTGTTTGATGTTGTAAGTTTAGCCTTAACGTTTGGGTATAGGAGAGATACCTAAGCGTGGCGGTAACACCCAGTTTTCTGTTGGTTAAATGCTTCCGCAATGTATTGTATTATTTAGGATTTTGTAATAAATCCAAGAGATGAAAATTGGGGTGTTACACAGCCACTGGCAATAGTTGTTGCATTAAGGCGTGATAATCATGAGATTTCAATCCCACCAATTTTAAATCTTGCATATTCACAAGTGTTCTGATATTTGATGAATACCATTGTGGTACCTTCATTCCACGTAAACACTCACAAAAACTTGTTTTCTCCTTTCTTGATAAAGTATGAGCAGTTGGAGGCAAATATGTCTTCTTATCCCCTTGGCGTGGAGCTAATGTAGCTCGTATGTTCATTTCAATCAAGTCCAATCTAGCATTGAGTCCATCTTTAGTCTTACCCTTTATGTCTAAAAGAGTTCCAACAATACTATCACATACATTTTTCTCCACATGCATCACATCAATACTATGCCTCACATCTAATGTCTTCCAATATGGAAGATCAAAGAATATAGATTTTTTTTTCCATGGACTCTTTTCATTTGAACGTATCTCAACATTAGTTTTTGTCTTCTTACCTCTTTGAGATATTAGCTTTTGAGTCTTACCAAACGTAACATTTATACCTTGCACACGTTCATAAACTTCAATCCCAGTCAGTGGTTGTGGAGCATTTGTATAGTCTTGTTGCCCATTGAAAGCCTTTTTTAATCTCCTATAAGGGTGAAATCTATCAAGAAACCTCCGGTGACCCATGTAAACTGTCTTTCTACCATGAACAAGTTAATAATAGCATGTATTCTCTTCACAAATAGGGCATGCCTTATGTCCTTTGACACTATACCCAGACAGGTTTCCATAAGCTGGAAAGTCATTGATTGTGCAGAAAAGCATAGCTTGCAACTTAAAATTCTCTTTGCGGTATGCATCAAACACTATCACACCTTCATCCCACAATTTTTTCAAATCTTCAACCAAAGGTGCCAAAAAGACATCTATATCATTACCTGGTTGTTTTGGACCAGATATCATCAAACACAATAATATATATTTGCGTTTCATGCACAACCAAGGAGGTAGATTATAAATCACCAACATTACTGGCCACGAGCTATGCTTACTACTTATGTTTCCGTGAGGGTTTATTCCATCAGTACAAAGTCCAAGTCTAAGATTTCTAGACTCATGGCCAAAATCAGGAAAAACATTATCAAAAGTTTTCCATTGAGGAGAATCAGCAGGGTGACGAAGCTTTCCATCAGATATTCTTTTATCTACATGCCATGTTAAGTTTTTCGCGTCACTTGGATTTGAAAACAAACGCTTAAATCTTGGAACAGTTGGGATATACCACAAAACTTTAGCTGGTGGCCCTTTTAAACTTGCATTACCAACAACATGCTCTCTTGGTTTGTACCGAGATGCCTCACAGATTGGACATGCATGCAATTCTTTGTAATCATTCCTAAATAATATGCAATCGTTAGGACAAGCATGTATCTTTTCATACTCCATACCCATGGGACACAGAATTTTCTTGGCATCATATGTATTCTTTGGAAGTTCATTATCTTCTGGAAACATATCTTTTAATAACCCAAATAAAGATGTAAAACTCTTGTCGCTCCATCCATTTCCAGCTTTTAAATTGAATAATTTCAGAACAGCAGATAACCGAGTATATTTACTACACCCTGGCCATAAAGGTTATTTTGAATCACTTAATAATTCATCTAACTCATTTGATCGATCAGTGAACTCTTCTCCAACATCGCGAAACATTTCATCCAACCGATCTTCAGACTCATCATCTTCATTTGATTCGTTGTCAACATAAGTGTTAGATGTACTAGTTCTTTCCCCCCCTTCACCATGCCATATCCATTTTGTATAACTTAGATTAATTCCATCACAAATTAGATGATCATATATGTAATTTGCACTTAATTTTATTAAATTGCAACACTTCTTACAAGGACAAAAAAACCTCCCATTATTATTCGGAAGACAGTGTTTTGCAAAGTCCAAAAATTCTTTAACTCCGTCATCATATTCCCTACTAATCCGAGAAGCATGCATCCAACTTTTATCCATGACAACTCAATCTAAAATCATTATTAACTCTAATTAATCTAGTGTTACGTTAACATTCAATCATTGATTCAACAAATATAATAACATAAACTTACTTCAGCACAGACCACGGTGTGGCTAATCACCGGATGCATAATAGAAAGCCAAAAACTTAAAAAAGCACACACCACGGTGTGGCTAATCACCGGATGCATAATAGAAAGCCGAAAACTTAAAAAAGCACAGTCCACGATATGGCTAATCATCGGTTGCATAAGAGAAAGCCAAAAACATAAAAAGCACAGACCACGGTGTGGCTAATCACCGGATGCATATGAGAAAGCCGAAAACATAAATAAGCACAGACCACGGTGTGGCTAATCACCGGATGCATACAAGAAAGCCGAAAGTTCGTAGAAAAATAAATAAATAAACATCTTACCTGACCAAAGCTTTGTCCACGTCGATAAGCTAAACCTCGAATCAAACTAATCACCTACAATGGAAAGGGTGATTTCATCATAACTAAAACTATTTGTAATGTAGTATAAAGTAATGTTCTAGGAAATTAAAGGAGAAACTAAATACTTTAATGATTTAATAATTTTATAATGTGTAAAATTTAAGACATATAATACTCCTTAATGATATTGGTCCATTGTGATTGAAGATTAATTAAACTTTTTTTCCTTGAAACCCAACACAAAGAAGAATGTAATGCTAGTGAACCTTAGCTTTTTTCTTATTCCTTTTTATTTTTTTTGCTAGTGAACAATTTAGCTAACAAGCAAATATCAATATTGCTAGTGAACAATTTATGTAATGTTGGAGGCATCTACCATCACTTATAATTATTTTAGAGGCCAAACAATAAAGTAAAAATATATTGCTAATGAATAAAGTGTGAGATCCTAAATGATATTTTTAAATAAAATAATTCAAAAATTAAAAAAATAAAAATAAAAACCTTACCGGCGGCGGAGCTCCAGCGGTGTGACTGCGGCGGTGCGCCTTTGACCGACGGCAAGCTCCCGCGGCAGTGCAGCTGTGAAGGACCGCGGTTCGGCAGCTGTGTGCTTCGCGGCTGCTGTGCGGGGTGGGTGGGCGACGGCGGTCGGCGAAGGATTAGGGGCGACGGCTGTTGGAGGCGACGGCTGATGGAATTTCGGTTTTGGTTAATTTAGGGATGAAATTTTGTAATATTTTGGGGAGAAGGATGGGGGGCGACGTCGTAATTTTTAGGCCGACGGGTTGGATTTTTTAAACCCTACAACGTCGATTATGTTACATAACCGACGTTGTAGGTCATTCATATAAAACATCACGCAATACGACGTCGGCTAACGTCGTAGCCGACGTCGTATTGCGTGGGGGTGGGGTCCGTTTGGTGATACGACGACGGCTAAAGCCGTAGCCGTCGTCGTATCCCCCGTCGCCGGTGAAAAATTGCGATACGACGTCGGCTAACCACCTAGCCGTCATCGTATCGCGTAGTAGCATTAGGTTGAAACTTTTAACGTCGGTTATTTCATAATAACCGACGTTAAAGGTTTTTTTTTAATTATTTAAATAACATATAACGTCGGCTAAGTACTTAGCCAACGTTGTATGTGATTTCTGTAGTAGTTTTCAAGTTTGGTATACCTACTATTTTTTCCAAAGAAACATAATTTTTTGCAAAGAGATGCTCCAAAGTAAGAGGAAGTTGAAGTAGTGCTCTTAGATTTTTCCAATCATTTAATATGAGATTTCTCATATTAGAAAGATGGCAAAGACGGAAGGGTAACCTTTGAAGATACCAACTTCCCAATAAATCTAAATATTCCAAAGAGGCAAAATTTCCAAGAGCAACTGGAATAATCAAAGCTCTACAGTGTGTGCTATTTTTACTCTTTGTATATAAGGCAAGTATACTAATTTTTTTTTTTTCTGAAAACAGGCATCCATCCACTCTCACCAATTTCTTCTTCTTCTTCTTAACTGTTGGTTCTTCGTGTATTCACAACATTGCTAGACCACAAGGTCCTTGGCGAGTAGATCTTAGTTCATGATATAATTTTTCATAAAATTAAATTGCAGGGGAGATTTTGGTGTGATTTTTGACGAGTTTTTGTTGGTGTGATTAGGAAAAAAAAAGGGAGAAAATAGAAAATGTCGAAAAAAAACAAAACCAATTTAAAAAAAAAAAAGGATCAGACAAGGTATTAACGCATCCTCTTTTTGCCCACACGTAACCAATTCAGCTGTTCATTTCCATGCGAGACCCACCTGGCCGACCAAAAACCTGGTCTTCCTGCAAGACACTCATTTTTTTTTTCTCTCTCTCTCTCCCTTCTCTCACTTCCACATCATCTATTTTGCCTCAAAAACTTCACCCAAAATCACTAATGGCCAAGGCCGACCCTACCATACCTGCATGTCTAGTTGTCTACCATCAATTACATCTCTGTTCTATGTATTTCAAATACACAAAGTAGGTGTAGAAGAGAATGGGATTAGCAAATTGAGTTTTGAATTCACCAAACAGTTACAAGAGAGAGAGAGTCCTTATAGTATAGGTTACTGATGACTCTCCTATACTATAGGCTGATCTATTAGACTAAGCTACAGCCACTTAAACTAATAGCATATGATAACAAATAATAAATAATATAGAGTAACAAAATACAACATAACTCACACACCCCCTCAAGCACAAGGTTGAAGCTCGACAACATTGAGCTTACGTCGAAGAGCATGGAAGCGTGGAGCTGGTAGAGGCTTGGTGAAAATATCAGCAATCTGTTCCTCAGACGAGACAAAGCTAACCGTGAAGGCACCTGATGCAACCTTATCTCGAACAAAATGGTAATCAATTTCCACATGTTTGGTTCTAGCATGAAAAACTGGATTGGCAGCTAGATAAGTGGCACCGAGATTGTCACACCATAAGTGAGCTGGTTTACCGGAGTCCAGACCTAGTTCACGTAGGAGAGAAATTGTAACACCCCAATTTTCAACTCTTACATTTATTACAAATCCGTAATAATATATCAGCGGAAGCTTACATCTTATCAACAGAAAACTGGGTGCTACCGCCACACCTAAAGTGAATTCTATCACCGCTTTGACAAACTCCACTCTAAGTGCACAGGCTAAACTTACAACACCAACAT
>CM008339.1:26164878-26181674 GCA_002525835.2 Ipomoea batatas
CAATAGAAGATTCTTAACCCAAGAAGTGCTAGATCTTTCCTTGAATTCAAAGTCCCTAAAACATCACCATAATAACAATATTTTTCATGTACTAATATTAACACTTAAGTTAAAGCTTAAGTCTTAGGAGGAATAGAACCGAACAAAACCGAAGTTCTTACCTAGAGTTGAGCTCTTGGAATTGAAGAAATGCCTAAGGTGTTCTTGGATCACAATGGAAGACTAAGCTAAATTTTTTTCCTTCTTCTTCCTCTAGTGTATAATTCGAAAATGAGAATAGAATGGGGATAATGGAAGATCAAAGCTCTATTTATAGCAAGAATGGGAAAGCTTGGTGAGTAAGTCTACTTTGGGGCTTGAAGAGTAAGCCACATTGTTTCTTATAAAGGAAGACATAAGAAACTTAGAGATCAAGCTTTAATTTGGATCATCTCAAAAAAATATTTAAATAATAACATGTGACTAGAAAGAATGACATGTGTCACATTTTTGTGGTGGGTAAGAGAAAATATCTTCGGTTAGACTGTTCGGGATTATAACAGATAAAATTACGGTAGGAAATCATTTAAATAGGAATAATTATGATAATAAAATTATTCTGAAAATAATCCCGTCAATACTTTGAAAAATCGGATAATTTCCGGTCTATCGTGAAATACGGTGATACGAAGGTTCGCAGCTTATTTGTTGAATACATATCAACGATTCGAAGTCTAGGCTCATTGGAATGGGTGGGGGTTACAGAAATAATCCAGGTAACCTGAGCAGAGACGTCGGCTAACCCTTTGTACTCAGCTTCGGTAGAGAAACGAGCCACAGTACGCTGTTTCCGAGATAGCCACGAGATCAGATATCCCCATAATAGACTGCATAGCCGCTGGTTGATTTTTTATCCACCGGACATCCTGCCCAATCTGAGTCGGATTAAGCATGCAACTCTGTAGACGAAGACTGTGATAGACGAAGACCATACAGCTGAGTCCCCTTAACATAACGAAGGACCCGTTTAAGAAGACACCAGTGTTCAGCAGTCGGAGAGTGCATAAACTGACAGAGCCTGTTAACCGCATAAGAGAGATCTGGCCTAGTGATGGTGAGATACTGAAGAGCACCGACAATGCGACGATATTGAGTAGGATTGTCAAAAACGGCTTCTGGTGGGGTCACAGATGAGTGGTTGCAGCAGGAGTAGCCAATGCTTTGCATTCCAGCATCTCGGCTCGGGAGAGAATATCCTTCATATAACGTCGTTGGGAGAGTAGCAATCCTTGCGAGTCAGAAATAGTTTCAATACCCAAAAAGAAGCTCGGGGCACCTAAGTCTCAGATTTTAAAAGTCGCAGAGAGCCGAGCTAGTAGTTTGTCAATCAAGGGAACATCATTGCCCAAAATTATTATGTCGTCGACATAAACCAGTAAATAGACCTTGGACAGACCTGCTGTATGATAAAAGAGGGAGACATTTGTTTTTGAAGGCGAAAACCCTGCAGAGCATAAGAAATCATGTAGGCGTTTAAACCATGCCCGAGGTGCCTGTTTGAGACCATAGAGAGAGCGTTGTAAATGACACACATGACTGGGGTGAACCGGATCCTCGTAACTTGGAGGTTGTTTCATATAGACTGTCTCAGACAAGTGGCCGTTCAGAAATGCATTATGAACATCCAACTGTCGCAGAGTCCAGTTGTTCGACACAGCGAAGGAAAATAATAAGCGAACCGTAGTCGGTTTGATGACAGGGCTGAAGGTGTCGAAGAAGTCCTCGCCAGCCACCTGATTGAAACCTTTAGCAACTAGACGTGCTTTGTGTCTCTCGATAGAACCATCGGCCTTACGTTTGGTTCTAAATACCCATTTGCAGCCAATTACATTCATACTTGGGTCAGGAGGGACCAATTTCCAGGTGTTATTGTGTAACAGGGCATTGAATTCTTGGTCCATGGCATCACGCCATTGAGCATGACCAACTGCTTGAGAATAACACGAGGGCTCAACACTTAAAGTCAAGGCATAGAATTGCTCTCCAATGCCACGAGTTTTACGACGCGTCCGCATAGCGTGACCGTCAGTTTGAGTGGCCTGAGCCTGAGCTTGATCGGGCTGAGTAACAGGCTCGGTAGTAGGAGGTGCTGAAATGGCCAGATGAGGCGGTACTTAAGCTATAGGCATATCTGTTGTACCAAGGTGGTACATTGTGGCAAATTAGATGGAAAAAAACCCCATAGTGCAACACTAGTTTCCGGAGTCGTATTAACCTGAAATGTTGATTCAAAGGGAAAAACATACTCGTTAAATCGAACATGACGGCAGATATAAACAGCTCCAGATTTTAGGTCCATGCAGCGATAACCCTTAAAAGAAACCGGGTAACCTAAGAAGACACATGGAGTGGTACGGTACTCTATTTTATGCCGGTTATAGGGCCGGAGGTATGGAAAACATTGGCTTCCAAAGACGCGAAAGAAAGTGTATGTGGGATTAGTCTGGAAGAGACGGTAATGCGGACTTTCAAAGTTAGTGGCGGAGGAGGGAAGACAGTTGATTAAATGTGTTGCTGTTTCAAATGCATAATCCCAATATAAGTGAGGTGTAGAACTGGTTGCCAAAAGGGCAAGTCCTGTTTCGACTATATGTCTGTGACGCCGCTCAACGCGGCCATTTTGTTCGTGGGTGTATGCGCAAGATTTCCTGTGAAATATGCCAAGATTTTCAAAAGTCTTATGAAGACGGAGGTATTCACCCCCTAAGTCGGACTGTATGGTTTTGATAGAATGGGAAAACCGCCGTTCCACCATAACCCGAAAAGTATCAAAAATTTTATAAACGTCTGATTTCACCCGTAAGGGATAAAACCAGCAAAACCGGGAGAAGTCATCAACGAATAGTACAAAATATCTAGAACCGGTAGAGGAAATAACCGGTGACGGACCCCAAATGTCCGTGTAAACTAAGTCTAAGACATTTTTACTATTGTTATAAACCCTTTCTAATGGAAACCGTGCCGATTTTCCAAGTTGGCACGGTGTACAAAGATTTTGACTATTGAAATTATTGACACTAACATGACGCTGTTTCAAAATACGACTCAAGACTTGAAGGTTGGGATGACCGAGCCGTTGATGCCAAATGCTTGAGGAGGCTCAAGCCGAAACAAACGCGAAATGAGACTGAGGCACTGATGATTTGTAGAGACCACCGACCGTTGACCCTCTAAGAAGAACTTCCCGGGTGTTGCAGTCCGGCCTTCACAAGAAAACAATTGTTTTGAAATTTGATATAAACATTGTTTTCGTTTGTAAATTTAAATACAGAGAGTAATGGTAAAGATAAATTGGGAACATGAAGAATATTTGACATGGATAAACGTTTTGACACGGATGGTATAACTGCATGGCCAATACGAGAGACTGCCAAACCTGCGCCGTTGCCGACCTTTAACACGTCGCCACCGGTGTAAACGTTGGAATTGTTCATCATCGCCTCATTTGGTGTAGCATGAGACGAGGCTCCTGTATCAGGATACCAAGCGTCGGAGACAGCAACATTGGTCTCACCATCGACAACAACATTTGCCCGCGTTGAAGGACGGTCATACCGTTTATAGCAATGAACGGCCAAATGGCCGTGTGACCTACAGATTTGGCAATGAGGGGAGTTGCCTCCTCGACTATGCCCTGATTTTCCTCTACCTCTCCAGTTCCGACCGCCACCGTTACCGCCACGATGACTTCCAGAATGTCTGCCTCCAGAGTCCGCCGACGAACGCGCACAGCCCGCATACAACGCGACAGAGTTTTGGGTTTGAACAGTGGGATCAGACACGGCGAATTCATCAGAGTTGATAAACTCTTGATTTTGTAGGTGATCCGCAAGTCGTGCCAACGAGACCGCCGCAGTCGATACCGTCAATGCGCTCGCCATTGATCGATACTCTAGACGCAGACCACGCAGCACATATAGCAACTGCTCGTCGGTGGAGAGTGGACGTCCGGCAAGGGAGAGAGCTTCTACGATCATCTGTGCTCGACCGAGGTACTCAGCAGGCGAGAGATGCCCTTTGCCGCAAGGTCTGAAATTGGCCGACCAGGCTGAGGCATCGGGAACGGGACGACGACGCAAGTGTGGCGGAGATGGTGTCCCAAACCTCCCGGGCGGTGTTCTTGCCGACGGCGAGGTACATGACCTCGTCGGTGAGCGACGAGATCAACAACGATAGCACGGACTGATCTTGCTGAACCCAGATCGGATAGGCCGGATTGGGTGTTGGTGGCGTCACCGGCTGTGTCGTTGGAGCAGGCAGCGTCGCCGGCGGACAGGGATTTGTTCCATCAAGAAAACCGAGGAGACCTTGTCCGCGAAGAAATGGCACGAGCTGAGTTCGCCAGTGCAAATAATTTCTGGTGGTTAGTTTCACCGACACGTAGTGGTGTGCGGCGGTTAGGGACGGTGGTGGGACTGGTGGTTGAGCGGTGGCGAAAGTGAGCGCACCATCGGAGGGAGTTGCGGCCATACTGCTGGGAACGGGGATTAGAGGTGAATGACGGTTTCGGTTTGGTTGAAAAAAGATCGGTCACCTATCGCAACTGATACCAGATTAGGAAATTGAGTTTTGAATTCACCGAACAATTATAAGAGAGAGAGAGTCCTTATAGTATAGATTACTGATGACTCTCCTATACTATAGACTGATCTATTAGACTAAGCTACAGCCACTTAAACTAATAGCATATGATAACAAATAATAAATAATATAGAGTAACAAAATACAACATAACTCACAAATGGAAATTAAATGTGCATCCACTCTCACCATTTTCTTCCTCTTCTTAATTGTTGGTTCTTCCTTTTTTTTTTTAGCTACTTTCTCAACCTATTGAAGCCCCCCTACCATACCTGCATGTCTAGTTGCCTCCACTGAGGCTCGAACCACTCCCATCATCCATGTGGGAGTTTAACCAGGACACCGGGTGCCACTAGACTACAAGGTCTTTGGCAATTGTTGATTCTTCCTTAATTCGAAATATTGCTAAATTAATTCATTTTGGGCCCTCCAATTTCATAACATTAAGCTATACTAGCTACACATCATAGCTCAACAAAAATACTTACGGATAAACGTAACTCGCAAATACAACATGTGTTGTGCGTGTCCCCAGCCATGTTGCCGTATGGGTCGATAGACCCGAGATATATTCTCTATCAATAGTGTCAAAAAAGAGATTAATTGTATCAATTTTCAAATTCATTGATTTATTTGGAGCAGAACGTGACTTTGGCATTTTAAAGTCAATATAGGAAAGTTCCTTCCAAACACTGCCAAATTCATAGGAAATTGCTGTTCGGAAACAATTCTGGAAATACCCAAGAAAATGGACGAAATAGAAAAAAACACTAAAACAAATATTACAAGAAATATTACACAATTTTCAAGGAAATTTAAACCTACAACAAATGTTCAATAAACCTGGAATACAAGGGACGGAGAGAACGGACTTTTGGGGTAGTTGTGAGTACGAGTCGAGTTGCCTCTGTCCTTAAAACCTTATTTACCGCCTCCCGGGGTGCTGGAGCGTTACGGTCTAGGTTTCCCAGGATAAAACGTACTACGATCCACCGTTTGAGCACACAAACTTAGATCCGGCGAACGAGAACGTGGGATGAACACAGGTGGCTAGAACGAAGGAGGAGCAGAGTTTCGAGGAGGAAAAACTGATTTTCGTCTTGTGTAAATCTCTTGCTCAACCTGGAAATATATAGTAGAGGAAGGGATTAATGGCATTTAACATGACATTCAATTCTGGCCTTGTAACCTTCTCCCACTAACTGCACTTTAATCTGCCACTAACTCCCTATTTAACCACCACTAACAAGAGTTTAATCCTAGATGTTATTATCAGAACAAATACGAAATAAATTCTGTAACATCTTGAATTGGTCTCCTGAACAGTCACGGTGGAAGGAGAAAAGTCGTTCCAGATTATAGCCTTCGAGAGGTTACTTTAGTTGCGCACAGTACGCCGTCCGCGAGAGATACCGCTAACGCGCGCTACTATCGCTACGCAAGTATCGTTCAAGGCATCGCTGATGTCTCGAACCCAGGCGCGAGACTGATGTCTCGACTTCGAGACATCACTTACATCTCGACCCTACCTAGCCTCGAGACATCAATGTCTCGAGCGCTGCAGCTCGGCCATGCCGCGAGACCACGTCTCGAGCGCTGCTGCGCACCTTCGAGAGGTCGCAGGCAGTGGTATAAGATGGAAAAATCACTCGGAGTTTTGGCATAACTTTGCTCGCAAGGCCTGCCAATTTCCGGACGACATTCGTGCCTGTAGGTGCCGACGCACACGAGTTCAAGCCTTTCGAACTCATTTTTGGGATTTGATTTGCACCCCCCCTGCGCGCGAGAGAGAGCATCTACGCTATACAAGTTAATTAGTCATAAAATGACTCTTGTATATATAGTGGGTGAAATCTTCTTCCCGAACCAATGTGGGACAAATGCTTTTCCTTAAAGCTTTTCCCACAATTTTCCATCTCAATGGGTCTACTTTGAGAACAAATTTCTCATTCACCCATTATCCATTTTGAGCGTATAATATATCGATCTCTTCGTCTCGCTACGAAGAATCTGAATCCACTTTGACCCGACCCAAATCGGATGTGGACCCTATATATATTTATACCAAAAAATGGCCACTTAAAATGCCATTTATTGCCATTTTTTTCCAACAATCCCCCACATGAATGAAAATTGTTTTCGGGGTAATTTTGGAAAACGGAAACAACCGTGTTCAACGGTTGATTCCTGCATAGCAGAGGTAGGTTTAACCCTTTGAACCTTGCCTTGTGAGATCTATATACCCTACTGGCTGTACGGTAGAACGCGATGTCTTTGAACCGACTGTCGTTTGTGTAGACATTAACAAATCTCACACAGGAACCTTCCAACCACGTCCTGTTCTCATGACTGTGCCCATTTTGGTCGTGGGACACCTGTCTGGTTCTGCAAGAGTTTCTAAAGAATTGAGCCCAGTTCAATTCTCCTTTGAAGCGACCCTCACTTCTCTTTCACATAGGTGATTCTTTCTCGAGTTTCCCGTAACTCAACACATGTTAATTGACTTTGCGCACTTAGCACAAATCAATTCAACAATCGAATCATTAAAGCACTAATATGCTAGCCTCAATCGGGAGCCACTGTTATAACGAGGAGTGGTAGGGGTCGAGGACCCCCACAGTGACGCGCTCATTCCATAGTTTAGTTGTCCCATTGAACCTAGGTGCCAGCTAGGTTGGGTATCCACTATGGAATTTTATATATTACCAAGGGCTTTAGACCCATTCCTCGTATCAATTTCTCAACAACCAAAGGTTACCCTTTAGGTTAGCGGCCGCTACATTGTCCTCTTTTTGACCTTAAAATCAACAGAGACAACTCCCGTTGCGAGAAATTGTTTAATGGTATTATGTCTACGACTCATAAGTCTATACTACCATACAACTCCATACTCAACCAATTTTTGGATTGACTATCGCAAAACAATAACATTGGAGGTATGAGTTTTTCCAACTCGGGAACATTCTCAACAAGAATGGCATTACCATTCAACATCTCGAGACACAGGTGTCCGTAGATTACGAGAATTTCCACTTTTTGACTGACTATCCCGGCTCACATCAACCATGTAGCCACTCATGGACTTAATGTCCTTTAGGTATCCAGTTAAGGTACTATACTTTCCAAGTATGGCTGGATATCACACGTAGTGCAGTCCAAAATTATAAGTACCAAACGTATCTCATAATTTTCCAGTATTGCCTTCTAGTGCGTAGCACTAGGGTTACTCGTATCACTACAGAGTTTAAAAAACCACAAGGCAATATTTGGCCAAATACAACACTTAGGTACAATTGAACTTACCAATAATCGGAGTGTATTCTCATCGAGAAGTACAATCTTTGTGATTTTTGGATAGTTAGTATCTAACGTTGTCCAAGCCACTTGATTATCATCCTTTTGCAAGGAATTAATCAACACAATGAGATTGGCTTCACACGAGACCATCAGGTCCTCTCATGATTTTAATCCCGAAGATTTAAATCCGCCAATATCATATCTTTCAAGTCAAATTTCCAATTTAACATGATTCTGGTAGACTTGATCACTCGATCGTTTCTACCCACAATGAGTTTATCGTGTATAAACATACAGTAACATCATCATCTATTGTATGTCATACATAGACTTTTTGTCACTTTGTTTGTACTAAACTCGTTGGTTTATCATTGTATGATCAAAACATCACGTGCCAATATTTCAGGCTTATTGTTTTTACCATACAAGGATTTTACTAAGTTACACACTTTCTTTCATAGCGAGGTACCAAACAGAACCCTTAGGCCGTTCCTTGTCTATAAAGATAGTGGTTCATCCATTTGATGAACTTCCAAAACCCACGCAGTGGTTAGGGTAAGTGTTATCCTTATGGATTATTATTCTCACACGAGAGAATACACATTAAAGTAATCAAGGCACTCGCAAGTAATCTTCAATTACTGGCACGTCCTTATACTTCAATGAAATTAACTAATTTTATCTTCCAACCCGATGATCCACCTAGGATCCAAAGGTTTTACAACCTGGAGGAAGAGCAACCAGTTCCGAAGTATGATTCTCTATGACAGAATCTACTTCACCTTATAGCCTCTTTTGGTACAGAACCAAATTGCACCCTTCGAACCAACTTACCACTAATCAGGAGATTAATTCTTAAAGTTTGTAATGGACTTAACTTTGAAGTTAATTCCGTAAAGTTCAGAATTATTCCCTGAATAGCTTGGCCGGTCACGAGAGGTGACTTTGTCCATTCTCGAGAGGTAAACTTATATTACTTCTCATGGACATCCGTAGAAAACACAATTTCTACATCCATACGAGGCTTTATTTTCTAACAAGCCGTGTTAGAAAACTTGATCCATTTTCTAGTAAACAAGTTAGACTATGCATATCGCATTCTAACAAGTACGTCAGAAAATTGAACCAAACGATTTTCCAATCCTTACCAAATCCATTCCATTTTCTAGTTAACAAGTTAGATTGTGGTCAGCACATTCTAATATGTAAGTCAGAAAATCTGAATTGCAGGATTTTCCAAATCATTACTCACTAGCTACGTCTAGCAATGAGTTTGGGTTTCAGGTCCTTCAATTGACCTTCTCAGAGAAACCATCTTCAACGAACGATGAATTTCTGATTCGTTATATTCTTACGTACGTCCGAGACGTGGACTTTGAGTACAAAGAACAAACGCATTTGGCAAGCCGCCCCCACATTTCAAGTATCAATAGGATAGCTGAAATCTATTCACACTCGTAAGGAACCTTATCGAGTTACTTTGTAGGGAACCTTTGAAAAAAGGTTTTTGCTTGTCCAAAAGACAATTGCCTCACCCCCACATTCTTGAGGTAGGCCCGAACATATCAACGTATTGATAATCGTGTTCGGTAGCATCGTTCGATTGAGGTGAATCCACATTATACTTTCAAGTATAATAACAACATAGAGATCACCTGAAGGTGTTTCTTGTTCACCACATCGATCGCTTCTAACCGCATTAATTCAACAATTAATTTGGTTTCCACTTTATTCTGTTAAAGAATAGCATACCGCTACAGCGGTCTTTGAAAGCAATAAACAACCTCTTCCCGCAAGGTATAGGCAGTGTCAAACTGCCCCTAACGATCACGAGAGGTAGAGGTGTTAGCAACCTTTTGCAAGGTGAGGTTAAACCCCACGAGAGGTGATCGAATTACCTCTTCTCGGAAGACTAACATTCTTCCATATGCTTTCGTCTCAAATGATTGTGACAACCATTTCTGCGTCCATTAGCTTGAGCTTTAATTCCATCTTTAATCCCGTTAAGCACTACCATTTGTGCCTTAACTAATGGATTAATTTTGGCATTAAACAAGCCGTTTAGACGTTAGTGCCATAGTGCACTGTCCTAGTGAATTCAATTAGCCATTAAAATGCTAATAATACACTAGTCCGTTAGTGTACGAAACACTGTTACGTCGGTACGTTAGTGGTGTATCAAACCCACTTACCCAGTACTAAATACATTTTCCGTTAAGCGATTAAGCTTTAACCAAATGTAAATAGATACTACAGCGTACCGAATTGCTAACTAAATAGCAACGAATTGAGCGTTTCCGTTAGTACTACAACATTAGCACTTAAGCTCAATTTAACCGATCAATTTTAATCGATTATTGACCCAACATACCATCATTTGTCTCAAATTAAATTTCACACTAGTAAAATTAGGAATTTCTTATCAAGTTAATTATAACACAATTAACGAGATCAAATCAACCAAAATTTCAACTAGTTGAAACAAACCATTATAATCGCATTAAGAATATCACTTAAAAATATTCGAAACAATTGAGTCGAAGTGCTCACGATTATAAGGTTATTTCAATTTTTGACAATTGATTTCCCATGAAATCTAGAACCGAGGTTCGTTACGTGATTTCAACCATGCAACACACAAGTTACATTTTTGTTGGTCATTAGCATTTCTCAGACAAATGCTACATATGCACAAAGCATATAACATATTGAATCATACATCAAAATTATTTCACAAAATAATATGCATGTATATCGTGATTCAATACTTCTCAATGGAACATACATATTTTTGAAAGCAATAAAAATATTACATGGATACTACTACTAATTTATTCGAATAAATTCAACAAGATAGGAGATTACAATGGAAATAAAACTTCCTAATCTCTATCTCGTAGTAGTCCATCACACCGTGTGCCTTGTTCCATTTGATCAGCAGTCCACTTCCTCGGGGTGGTCTCATCACAGCACATCGGAATCCCGGTTGTGACCTTCACTCGTCCAACCATCCACCGTATCCATTAATCCTAGCAAAGTTGTCTTCAACTTTTTCACCAGGATGACGGTTCGCATCGTAATGACCTTTCACCTTCGTCACATAAACTAGTTCAGGTTTAAGCTTTCGCTTAGCCTTCCCTTGATTATGATCGAAGTCATTAGTCACACTACCACAGTCCTCGAACCATGTGGTGATCACACCACTGGATCCTCCATGGCTATTAGCCGATCCATTTGGTACCGAAGGTACCTGCATCGTAGGAACATTTTCTGTGATGCCTACACCGTTCCGTGAACCAACATTCACCGGTGCTTGGGAATGTGCAACAACGTTGCCGTTCCCTCCATTGTTGTTCACAACAACATCATTACCGTTCTCGTCCCCGTTAGCAAACAAAGAAAGAGCTGGATTTTCCATTTCTCCGTGGTATTCGAGATTAGAAAAGAGTAAATAAGGTTTTAAGATTGTTCGGAAACAATTCTCGAAATACCCAAGAAAATGGACGAAATAGAAAAAAACACTAAAACAAATATTACAAGAAATATTACACAATTTTCCAGGAATTTAAACCTACAACAAAGGTTCAATAAACCTGGAATACAAGGGACGGGGAGAACGGACTTTTGGGGTAGTTGTAAGTACGAGTCGAGTTGCCTCTGTCCTTAAAACCTTATTTACCGCCTCCCGGGGTGCTGGAGAGTTGCGGTCTAGGTTTCCCAGGATAAAACGTACTACGATTCGCCGTTTGAGCACACAAACTTGGATCCGGCGAACGAGAACGTGGGATGAACACAGGTGGCTAGAACGAAGGAGCAGAGTTTCGAGGAGGAAAAACTGATTTTCGTCTTGTGTAAATCTCTTGCTCAACCTGGAAATATATAGTAGAGGAAGGGATTAATGGAATTCAACATGACATTCAATTCTGGCCTTGTAACCTTCTCCCACTAATTGCACTTTAATCTGCCACTAACTCCCTATTTAACCACCACTAACAAGAGTTTAATCCTAGATGTTATTATCAGAATAATTACGAAATAAATTCTGTAACATCTTGAATTGGTCTCCTGAACAGTCACGGTGGAAGGAGAAAAGTCGTTCCAGATTATAGCCTTCGAGAGGTTACTTTAGTTGCGCACAGTACGCCGTCCGCAAGAGATACCGCTAACGCGCGCTACTATCGTTCGAGACATCGCTGATGTCTCGAACCCAGGCGCGAGACTGATGTCTCGACTTCGAGACATCACTTACGTCTCGACCCTGCCCAGCCTCGAGACATCAATGTCTCGAGCGCTGCGGCTCGGCCATGCCGCGAGACCACGTCTCGCGCGCTGCTGCGCACCTTCGAGAGGTCGCAGGCAGTGGTATAAGATGGAAAAATCGCTCGGAGTTTTGGCATAACTTAGCTCGCAAGGCCTGCCAATTTCAAGACGACATTCGTGCCCGTAGGTGCCGGCGCACACGAGTTCAAGCCTTTCGAACTCATTATTGGGATTTGATTTGCACCCCCCCTGCGCGCGAGAGAGAGCATCTACGCTATACAAGATAATTAGTCATAAAATGACTCTTGTATATATAGTGGGTGAAATCTTCTTCCCGAACCAATGTGGGACAAATGCTTTTCCTTAAAGCTTTTCCCACAATTTTCCATCTCAATGGGTCTACTTTGAGAACCAATTTCTCATTCACCCATTATCCATTTTGAGCGTATAATATATCGATCTCTTCGTCTCGCTACGAAGAATCCGAATCCACTTTAACCCGACCCAAATCAGATGTAGACCCTACATATATTTTTTACCACAAAATGGCCACTTAAAATGCCATTTATTGCCATTTTTTCTAACAATTGCTTCGACGTTTCAGCGTAAGATTGCTAAATAATGTGCCCTATAAGCAATTAAGTATGTGACTCTAATGTATGTGTACAAAAAGTAAAGTTACACCGCACTAAAAAAAGTGACAAGAGTATGATTTTTGTACTAATAAATTATGAGTTTAATTATTGGTAATATTTTGTCGGATAAACTTGTCGCATGATAAGATCTGTTTAATTTAATTTATCTCTCAAGTGTAAATTACATATTTACATGCTTCAATATTTTCTTTAATATATAAATGAATTTACGTGTTAACAATCATTGAGTGACAGAAAAGATATATAAGGGTGTGTTTGGTTCATGGGTTAAACTATCAGGAATGGGAATCAAAGTCATTGTTATTGTTTGGTTGAAAGATTTCTATAACACTACTATAGGATTTGATTACCCCCTGAATTAGAAAATTCATTCCCTAATAAAATAAAGGTTTCATTCCATTATTCTCCCTCCTAAAGTCCTAATTGGTAATTTGATTTTTAAGTTTGGATTATTAGTGCTTTTAGATTTTATTTTTTTTGTTAATATTGCTGCTTTGGATGTTTTTATATTAGAATAAATTGTCTTAATTTTTTGTTCTTGTATTTTTAAAACCTTTATTCCCATTATAGGATCATACATAACCAAACAACAATATTGGTAATTATTCCAATTTCACCCTACTACCAAACATGCAAAATACTTTCACCAAAACTCATTACCATATCCAAATATTTTATTCCTATTACGATTCCAATTCCCATGTGCAAACCAAACACACCCTAACTCCATCTCACCATGTTAAGCTAAAAAAAAAAAAAGCATGAAAATCTCCATTGTCCAACAAATTTTAAAAAAGATTCATCTAACTAACGAACTTAGCTTTAACTGCCACAAAGCCTAGGGTTTATGAACAGCGAGCTCCCCTCTTATCTCCTACACAATGAAATGAACCACAAATCAAACTAAATAACCTGCTTTGCACACTGAATTATAGCATCATATGTCCTTTAAAACAAAATCCGTAGGAGATCAAAATGTCTTAAATTAGCAACAACACCTTCATATATTACGATGGTGAGCTGGCATTGTATTTTGAGGACTTGAGGGCGAGTCCTTTGCAACCAAGGGAAAATGATGTGGTAAAACAATAACAGAAAAGCGGTCAAAAAGTCTAAGAGACATGGAGTTTTGTCGGCTACTTTTTTGTTATTGCCTCAATTCATGTACGGCACCAGAAGGAATTAATCCTCAAAGCATTGTAATTTCTTATCTCAACACATTCTAAACATTCAAAACTCTCCAATCTTGGAAGCTCAACTCAACCAAACTTTTGCAATTCCGAATGTACAACCTTTTAATTTAAGTCTTTGCAAGTTTAGTATACCTACTATTTTTTTCAATGAAACACAATTTTTTTTGCAGAGAGATGCTCCAAACTAAGAGAAAGTTGAAGCAGTGCTCTTAGATTTTGCCAATCATTTAACATGAGACTTCTCAAATTAGAAAGATGGCAAAGGCGGAAAGGTAAGCTTTGAAGATACCATCTTCCCGATAAATCTAAATATTCCAAAGAGGCAAAATTTCCAACAGCAACTGGAATAATCAACGCTCTGCAGTTTGCTAGTTTTAGTCTTTGTATTTAAGCCAAGTGTGCTAATAAACCAGTAAATTAAAGATTTGGATACATGTTAATGCAGTAGTATCAGTTATATATATATATATATATATATATATATATATATATAGGGAAAATTGTAATTTATGCCCCTCCATAATATGTCAATTATCAATGTCACCCCTGAATTTTATTGGTGAAAATATTGCCCCTCAATTTTAAAAAATGGTACATATATTGCCCCTCCCGTGGGGTAAATATTGCCCCTCATGTCAGTACGGGAGGGGCAATATATATACCGTTTTTAAAAATTGAGGGCAATATTTACACTACTAATAATTCAGGAGTGACATTAATAATTGGCATATTATAGAGGGGCAAAAATTACAATTTTATTTCCATATATATATATAGGCA
Source organism: Ipomoea batatas (assembly GCA_002525835.2). Classification (NCBI taxonomy): domain Eukaryota; kingdom Viridiplantae; phylum Streptophyta; class Magnoliopsida; order Solanales; family Convolvulaceae; genus Ipomoea; species Ipomoea batatas. The sequence continues at coordinate 26,179,685 of CM008339.1, forward strand.
AGACCTGTCAATCAGTCAGAGTGTCGTAATCGAATCGTCAACCCGAAGAAATCGCTTAGGATAGAGAGACTTCCTTATCCTTCTTAAAACCAAATCCTTCACAGTTCCTTGCAATCCTAAGTACCATACTCGTTGAGAAATCCCCTCTATCTGTGGTAATCTTCGTTCCTATATCCTTGTGGAAACCAAATTCTCCTCGACTCCTCGAAAATCCCAATTATCCTTCCATAGCGAAATCCCTTCTCTTTGTTCTAATCAGTATTCCTATCTATTCTTGGAAACTAAATTCTCCTTGTTGCTCGAAACTCTGAATGCCTTCTTGTTGAAACATCCCTTCTACATATTCTAATCTCTTTCTCATTTTCGCTTGGAACTGAATTCCTCTTTTCCCTTGAGAAAGTGCATACCCTATCGTTAAAGAATCCTTCCCATCATTTTAGACCTCATTACCATCGACTCTTGGAACCGAATCTCTCTCATTCCCTTGGGGACTGCACACTCGCTTTTATTAAGGCATCCCTTTCTATCCATTTTAAATCTCCTTCTCACCTTCGTTGGGAAATAAACTCCTCTCTTTTCTTTGAGAAATTGAATACTCTATCATAGAGAAAGCGTTTCTGCCTTTCTAAGACATCGTTCTTAACTCCTCTAGGAACCGGATTCTCCCCTTTCCTTGAGCAAGTTGAATATCCTACCGTTGAGAAACTCGTTCTGCGTTTTCAACCTCATTCTTATCTTCTTTCAAATCGAATCTTTTTCTTACCTTGAAGAGCTGAATACCGTGTCATTGACGAACCGTTTCTGTCTTTCGAAACCTTATTCTTAATCCATTTTGGAATCTAATTTCTCTCTTTTCCTCGAATAAGTAAATCCTCTATAATTGGAAAAACTCCTCTTGTGTTTTCAATCTCGTGTTTATCTGTTCTCGAAGCCAAGATCCTTTCGTTCATTCCTTTTGTTGAAGGAACTCGATACTCCCTTAAATTGAGAAATTCTTTTGACCTCGGCGAACCTCGTTCTCATTTCCTTCGAAGCCGAGTTCTCTCTTCTCCTTAAAGAACTTGACATCCCTTTTATTGCAAAAATCAATTCCATCCTCTCGAACGTTGATCTCATTCGCTTCTTGAAAATATCTTGTGCAGGGTGACAACCTTACTTTCTAAGTGTAACCTTGATAACTCTGGATTCAATTCTTAACCAATGTTGTTCTGGAACCTCACACCTTAAACCTTCCATTCTCTTTTCTTAGTTGGGTCAAAATTTTCAAAACCGGGCATATACTATATAAATATTTTCCCTATATGTACTATCGTACTAGTTTCCAACTCTCTGTCCCCATAACGTTTTTCTGAGCTTCGGGGACGAAGCTCCTTTTAAGGGGGGTAGAGTGTAACACCCCAAAAATTCCTACTATTGATTATATTTGGGTTCATTACCCCTGTGATTGGACTCCGGTCCCTGTGATTGGGTTGATTACCCCTGTGATTGAACTCCGGTCTCTGTGATTGGGCTTTTGCCCCTGTCATTGGGTTCATTACCCCTGTGATTGGACTTCGGTCCCTGTGATTGGGTTTTTACCCCTGCGTACCGGTTTTCCGGATTTGACTCTTGACTTCTGACTATAAGACTGACTTGGTTTGGTGGCTGGTTTTGGGGATTTGGAGGTTTGGAGTTGGGATTCTCCTTTGGTTGGGTTGTGAGTCCTTTATGTTATTCGGTTGTACCTTGTTATTCTCGTTGAGTTTGGTTGGTTCTTTTGGATGACTATTCAGTTGGTATCTCGGTTGTTGGTTCGTTCTTGTTCTATGCTTTCTTTGTTGGATATTGGCTTTGCTCGATTGAGTCTTGGTTATTGATTCGTTCAGCTTCTTGTTGTTGAGTATCGATTTAAACTGTTGAACGATTTGTTGGTGTTTATATTCTATATGGGTGTGTAAACCTATTTACAAGCTTATGTATATCTATATCTCCTTGCGGGTGTGAATGGTGG